>PQWD01014532.1:0-72166 GCA_019425675.1 Leucinodes orbonalis | reverse complement strand
TTTATTGAACATGAGGCAAACGTGCATACGGTTCGCTGGTAAGTGACACCATTGCTATAAACATTTGCAAGACCAGAATGAAAATTTAATAGAATTATTAAGTTTTTATTTTAGCAAACTAACAAACTGCACTAAAATTATGATAGGTATTTCTCTAGTTTCTTCTTTCTATAAGGTTATAAGCCTCAGATCGGAGCCTCTTGCCCTTGCGTCGTCTCATAGGAAATTCTGCCCCTAAAGTGGTTCCTGCGTAATTATTCAACAGTTTCGTCCATGTTTGAACTAAGCCCCTAAAACCATACTCATTGTGGGGGTGCGGTTTCATTTTAAACGCACGCATAGCAAGTACGTGTTGGTGGATTACCAGAGTATCAATTGTATTTTCAGCTATGAACACGGCATCATGTATAATCAACTTTTATATTTGGAATTAATTTTGGCACTGACACAATAAAGTGAAGCTTATCAAGTTTAATGTAGTAATAAAACATTTGCCATAGGATTTTGGTACGTATTCCGAACGTGTTAGATTATATACAAAAGATATGACCGCGGCACTATTTCACAGATCGTAAACGGTGCCTGCCCATTGGCGGTTGCACTAGTAACATACTGATGAGGCATTTTATATTGTGTCGAAAACTGTATTATAAAAAAAGAATGTACCAAAATAACATTTAATTTAAGCCGTGGCTGTCAATCACTAATCATAACATTTAGTGCGTATTTGCGGACGGCTATTTGTTAGTTGTTCAGCGGAATATATTCCAAATTGGTGTCGACTTGTAAATCCTAAATTTAGTTTATCAATGTTTTACTCAAAAATGAATCCAGCACAGTTTACATATGATAGTATTTCGCTCACCGCTCAAGTCTTGAAACCTCTGGTGTAATGTAGGCATCATTTTGCAGTGTTCCCATTATTATGTTATGTCAGTCAATATAAATGCAGTTTGTGTTTCATTGGAGTTCACGATAAAGAACTATTGTTGCATGTGCATTGAAACGATTCATTGGATGGCATTCGATAGTTGCCTTTGATAAACAGTTTCATTCAATTGGATATTCAACACTAAATTTGAATGGCTGATTTATGAAATTAGTAGTGATGAGCCAGTTGGCTGATGCCTTGTTTGTATTTGTGAATAATCCGATCATCTGAAAAATTGTGTCTAGAAATGGGCTGCAGAAAAAATTAATTTTTTAAATTATTTTAAATTTTTTTTGCAGAATTTACAAAAGTAAAGCTTTTTACAAATATATATTTGAATAATGTTTTTCTATCTTTAAAGAACAACTAATAAACGTGATTGATAAAAAAACGTGAAATTACCCGCAGTATAAGATATTCCCCCGCAATAACACGTTAAAGCGCACAAGCCACGCGACTTGAGTTGCGCGCCGTTCGGTAAAACATTAGTTAATTTACAAAAAAGAAAGGTTTTCTGAAATAAAAGTTATTATAAAAAATCCCGTCCAAATCTATCCAGTCGTTTCAAAGATTACCCGGAACAAACAGACACAAAAATTTGTTGTTTTGCCATATTTACCGTAATCACATGCATGAAGTAAAAAGCGGTCATATCAATGTAATAATGAAATTATTTAAATAATACCTACGGATGCAGGAAGGATGGAGCGTCGGTGGCTCAGTGGTGTGGACTGTCGCCTTCCTACCGGGAGGGCTGAGGTTCAAATCCCGACACGTACCAATGTATTTTCGAAAATATATGTACGTTATCCGACGCTCTTACGGTGAAGGAAAACATCGTGAGGAAACCTTCATACACACCTGCGAAGAGATTCGAAGGTTGTGTGTGAAGTCGTCCAATCCGCACTGGGCCCGCGTGGACGACTAAGGCCTAATCACCCTATACGGGTAGGCTCGTGCCCCTCGGTGGGGACGTTTAATGAGCTGATGATGATGATGATGATGATGCAGGAATTGCCCTCATTAAGCGCGTATATGACGCCTGGGAGAGTAAGCAAGATGCGATTGGGATTTTTTGTGATCTGTCAAAAGCATTTGACTGCGTCGATCATGAGACCTTACTTATCAAGTTAAGACATTACGGTGTATCAGATTGTTCAGTAAAATACTTAAGATCTTATTTGACGGGCAGAACTCAAAAGGTTGTTGTAAACGGTTCTAGCTCTTCTGGTGGCCCACTACGCATGGGCGTGCCTCAGGGTTCTATATTGGGTCCTTTACTGTTTCTTTTATACATAAATGACCTTCCTTACCATTGTCATAAACTTTCTGACATAGTACTATTTGCAGATGATACATCATTGCTTTTTAACGTTAATAGAAAAAAAGAAACATTTGACGATGTAAATGGTGCTATCTCACAAGTAATGCATTGGTTTACAGTTAATAATTTATTGCTAAACACTAAAAAACTAATTGTATAAAATTCTCATTACCTAATGTGAGGCAGGTCATCACCAGTATTAATTTGAATGACGAATGCTTAAAAATTGTTGATAGTACAGTATTTCTAGGAATTACTATAGATTCAAAACTCCAGTGGGGAGCTTTGGCAGGTAGACTTAGCTCAGCAGCGTATGCAGTTAGGAAAATAAGGCTCTTAACCGATATTGATACAGCAAGATTGGTTTATTTTAGTTATTTTCATAGTATAATGTCATATGGTCTTCTGTTGTGGGGCTCACCTGCTGATATTAACACTATATTTGTACTTCAAAAAAGAGCCATCCGAGCCATTTATAACCTTAGACCACGTGATTCACTTCGGGAAGTATTTAAAAAAATCGATATTTTAACAGTAGCGTCCAATACATTTACCATAATCTAGTTTATGTCCACAAAAATCTTCATTTGTTTGAAAAAAATTGTGACGTACATAACTTTAATACAAGGAGCAAAAACAAACTTGCTGTCCCAAATCTTAGACTAAGTAAAGTAGGAAAATCATTTGTTGGAAGAGGCATAACATTCTTTAATAAAATACCACAAAATCTTGCCGAATTGCCTTTTCACCAGTTTAAATTAAAGATTAAAAACCCTCATGAAAAAAGGTTACTATACAATAGAAGAATATTTATCGGATAAAGATGTGTGGTCTTGCACTTAGTGTTCCAGTTACAAAATCTTTGTAATAAATTATTGTAAAGCTATTTGTAGGTAAATGAAAAAACTGTAACCACTGATATAAAAAGATTAAAAGAGTAACTCGAGTTTCTTGCCGGCTCTTCTCGAAGATCCTACTTATTCCGAACCGGTGGTAGAGTCACAAAAAATATGATAATAATAACAATTGACGATTCAAAAGTATCTGTAACAGATTTATTTGAATAAAGATTTTTTTCTTTCTTTCAATAAAAATAAATTGTTATGTAAACAAACATTACAATTTCATTTATATATAATAAATAGAAATATTGATAGAGCCACCTTTCCCAAATGACTTATGAGTAACAAAGGCGAGTTGCAGAACTGGATTCACCACTAGACGGACGCAGTTATTAAACTCCAAGACATCCAACCATTATTAGCATTTCTACGTTTTTCAAGTATAATAAAGTATAAATGAACATAGTTCTACGAAATGGCGTACTATACGCAGTCCCATTCGAAGGCATTTCCTATTTTATCCCTACGCGACCGTCATCAGTCCTTCTAACTACGTAATATAAGTTGACGGGAGATGTATTGGTTGGTATTCACACAAACTGTAGCTTCTATTAAAATGGCCGTTTGGCAAAAGCCAAGTAAATTATACTCACCTTATTATCAGAGGTTTTTAGAGGAATGTCTTAGTATTAATGAATATTAATCTATATCTACTGACATACGCACGGCATCATCTAGTCCCAAACTAAGCATTTAGCCTGTAATATGTACTAAACAACGGATAAACATACTTATATACATTTTATTGTAAATACATACACATTATACATAGAAAACAACCAGACAAACACAAACATGTTCATGCACACAAATGTTTGTACTGCCTGGAATCGAACCCTTGGTTTAAGAGCCGACATCTCAACCATTTCTTTAAATGGATCGTTAAATGTTTATTATATTCAATAATTACTGTAAATTGGCGTGACTCATATAATGCTTAAGGGAAAATTTGATTTCATTTATATCTTATATCATCTATGACTATACGTACAATAACATTGGTTTGGAGTGTCGGTGGAACATTAGTGTGGACTGTTGCCTTCCGATCCGGGGGGCGCAGGTTTGAATCCCGTATTATTTATTTATTTTAATAAGACACAAAACAGATTACAGTCACCATAAAAAAACAATTACATAACTAAATCTAGGGGCTTAACTATAACCTAGGAACATTGCGTCCTAAGTAGGCAATTAACAATTTGACAAAGATAGGTTGAGTTCTAACACAAAAATAAATTAAAAAATATGTAAAATTGACAATAAGATATGTCTAAATACATGAAGGCCTTCCATTAGGCCCGCGTGGTGGGATGCGGTTCGTTCGCAACATAGCTATGCTATGCAGTACGGCCTGTGCCCTGCACTGGAACGTTATAGGCTGATCGTGATATTGCAGAGACTAGTAAATTGAGCTTCACGAAGTAAACGTCAGTTCGCTTGTGTATCTTAATTAAATAACAATTTTCACGAATTTCACAATTTCCTCAAATTTCAAGTAATGCGACGAAGTATCGAAAATGTAATCGCTTATAGCATTCAGTGATTTCAAAAAGAAATTTGTCCTTCAGAACTTGATAATTTATGTTTTTTGATATTCGTCTTATACAACTTGCTTTTGATCCTACTATTTTTCTACTGTTCAGCAAAGATTTAAAGACGTATCACTATTACGGTTACAAGTTTTTTAGGGTTCCGTAGCCAAATGGCAAAAAACGAAACCCTTATAGATTCGTCAAGTCTGTCTGTCTGTCCGTCCGCGTCCGTGTCACACCCTTTTTTCTCCGATACTATAAGATATGACAAGAAACTTGAAAAAATATGATATATTTTGGAGTTCCCCATATAATGAACTTTTTTTTCATCGCCCCTTGTGGGGCGTATCAATGTGTAGCTCTTGAAAAATTATATCATTTTATTATAAATTGAATAGTTTGCGCGAGAGACACTTCCAAAGTTGAAAAAAAGTGTCCCCCCCTCTAATTTCTAAACTATGGGGTTGATAAAATAAATAAAAATATATGATGTAGATGACTATGAAACCTAACAACGAAATTGAGTTTGAACAATTTATGGTGTGTAGTTTTTTTTTATACGTCATAAACGGTGCACCACTATTTTTTATATTAAAGCTGTAGGAGGTGTCTCAGTAAATACAAATTATTTTATTTTATGTTACTTGCTGCTGCGGAACCCTCCACGGTCGAGTCCGACTCGCACTTGCCAATTTTTTAAAGCATTCAATTGGCTGCATTATTTATTTTTAATACCAATATTGTGTAGATACCTAACAAGTAAGACTAGGTTGTGAAGATACTAGATACCTAACAATTATTAAGCTACAACATTGGATGGTAGGTCATTATCGAAAAGGATTTTTTTTTATCGCTGCATCACTATTTAGACAAACTCCATAAGAAGGTTCTCAGGTATCCCAAATGACGCAGATACCTCATAGATTTTTTTTCATAGTCTGTATTTTCGTTTCCTAAACCAATCTAACGACCCCAAAATGTGCACTGCAGGCCCCACATCGTTAACTCACCAAGCGGTTTAAAATATACCGCAATAACCTAAGCGATAAAACACTTCGTGTTGTATTGACAACGCAGAGTATTATTTGGTACCAGTTTTCTTTGAGACCATAGTGTCGCTCCTGTCAAGTCGGCATACAAAAGTGCTGAAGCATGGCTCTCGTTAAGCTGCAAAACCTAGCGGTCTTGTTAAAGTAGTTGAGAGAAGCAATTTTTAATAAAATTTAGGCTCACTGTACTGAGAAGTGAACTCGGGATCATTGTTCTAAACAATCGCTTATTCATGTTCGTTAAAGTACAATTTAAGTGGAAAAATTTAGAGATAACTTTCATTACGAAAGTGCTATATTTATAACCTTTATTTGAATTTGCGTTCTTACAAAGCGGCCTTAATCTTTCTTAACCTAAAGCAAAAACAAATTAAATTGTCTATTAAGAACATTTCATTAACACCTGAGTCACGTCCACCAAGCCGGCTGTTTCCGAGATTCTTTTGTTTTGCCGATAAATAAACCCTCCTTCTTTACCTTGATAATTTCGGCGTGGCTTGATGGGAAACCTTGAGCACCTTTGTTCAAGGAACGTATGATGTAGGTTTGTAATTAATAGGTAAAGGCGCTTACCTTTTTATTATGGAAGATGGCTATGGATTCTGTGTAGATATCTATTAATTCTTTAATTACGTATGCTTCAATACTGGTGCCATATGGTGACTACAGAACGATATTGTCATCAGGCTTACTATTCAAATGTTGCATTGGTGTAAAGAAAGAATGCATAACTCGTTTGGGTTATAAAATGTTGTCATTTTGTTAGGAAGTAGATATTGATTTTTATAATTTGTCATATTGGCTACAAATGCGTATATTTAAATATTTTTGTGTGCAACACAACATTTTTATAATGAAAATCTTTTTTAATAACATGAACTCTGGTTCCATTAACGTATGAAAGCTGATTGTACCGGGCATCGGTAAAACAAAAAGTCAAAGCAATAACAAAAGAGGGTGAAAACGATAAAGTTTCTAAGCAGATGGCTTCTAAAAACGAAGCGTAAGTACACGCTTCTTTGATTTTTTTCTTAAAGCCACTTTGTACTAGTGATGTTAAAAAGGAAGCATCGTGAATTAGTGATTTCGTAGTATGAAAACGGGTATCGTTGTCTTTTTCTTTATATTCTACTACTAAGTAATATTAATATACTTAACTGATCGTAATTTCGTATTTTTATATTTCCTTGTTATGGTGGCTTAATGGTGTGGACTGTTGCCTTCTGATCGTGAGTGCGTAGGTTCTAACACCGCCACGTATTAATGTGTTTTCAAATTTTCGAAATAATTTGTACGTTATCCGGCGCTCTTACTGTGAAGGAAAACATTGTGTGGAAATCTGCGCATGCCTGCGAAGCGATTTAAATGTTGGGCGTGAAGTCGGCCAATCAATACTGGCCACGAGTGGACGACATAGGCCTATACACCCGCCATGGGTAGGCTCGGGTCCCTCGGTGGAGACGTTTAATGAGCTGATGATGATATTGTTACTCGTATGTACGGAAGCTGATTTCCTTGATGTCATAGTAATCTACCTATGGACATTTACAACTACGAAGATGCGTTTTTATTTTATAAATAGGAGTGGAAAAGGAAATTTAGGAAGGGGAGAGAGGGGTTACGGTCTGAGTAACCAGACTCACTTCACAATACGCAACACAAACCGTGGATTTTTGATAAGGCTACGGTATCAATCCGGTCAAGCTTGCTAGTTTGTCTTAAGGCCCCCTCACATATGCCACCACATTTAAACAGCATAAATCTATAGATTACTAAATTTGGTAAGTCTAAAATATAATTTCAATATCTGCAATAAGAAATAAGAATAATGTATCGATAATATATTGTCGAGAATATATATCGATAAGTACCCAGAGCTAGACACACCACTATTCTCTGTTATTGCGTCATTTGTTCGAAGGTAATAGCGTTTTGCATTTCTTTTCACGTTCGCCGACTTGGTTATAAAGATATTTCAGTGTCATACTTTATTTCTTACTAAATTAATATGTGCAAATTGAAATTTATGAAAGAAAAGTTCAGGGTGCCGCCGCGATGTATAAGAAAGTATCATATTATGTTCATAAAATGTATTAAGTCGTGGCTGTATGCCATAGTCATTCTGCGTATCATGGTGTAATACAGGTTGATGTTAAGATTAGGTTTTGTGTTATTTTTTTATTTCATAGGTAGGTAAACGAGCAGTCAAGTCACGTGATGGAAAGTAATACTGCAACCCAAAGACACTCGTAACTCCGAAGAAGTAAAAAGTTCGTTGCCAAACTTTAAAAATGGAGAGGGGGAAAGGGAATCTCAGCCTCTGGCAATCTTAATCAATATAACAAGTGAAATTACGCTACATATTAAACTATTGTCATGAAAATCCAGTTTGCTACTCCAAATCCTTGTATTTCCATGAACTTTAAGTCAGACAATCGATCACAATGAATCTTTCAAGATTCTTCTACATCCATTCGCCCCAACTTCCGGTATATTTAATAAATTATTAAGATTATGATTACAGTTCAGTGTGTACTTACTTTACATTTCTTTAATTACTTAAATTATTCATTATTTAGTAGTAAAGTAAATTAATTATTTAAAACAATCACATTTAATTATATTATGAGAGCATTACAAATTAGAAATTAATAAAAGCTTAAAACTTGGTATTATAGTTTCTATAAATCATACAAACACAAAGCAACTAAGGCTTATTGTTCGGCGAAAACTAATAAATTCCAGGAGTGTTTTTTAATATTTCGCCACGAGTTATATACGGTCGAACTGGATCTAAGGGATAAACGGCATAATTTAATCCTCTACACCAGTGTTCATTCACCTATATCATGATAACATATTTTGAAGATCATATTTAGGGAGTTAAGGGAAGACAGAATAAATTATGAATTCTCGATTAAGTTATATAACGTAATCCTGTGGACGATCCATCTGGTGTAATGATTGTAACGTCGGCTATTACACCTAGGGTTCCGGGTTCGATCCCCAGCAGTACAAACATTTATGAAATGAACAAATTGTCTGTTTGCATTAGTTTGTCTATGTTTAATATGTATGTACATATTGACAAAAGACGTTTATAAGTATGTTTAATCCTTGTTTAGTATCCATGTAGAGTTAGGCAGTGTAGATTCAGAAGCTTGGCTCTACATGTGATCTGATATCTTTTTCACAGGGCAAACTTTATGTGGTCGTCTTGGCAACATTTTACATGAAATATTACTGGTAGGATTTCAGTTCCTTTCTAAGTTGCTAGGTAGTCTTTTTGTTTTTTTTTTAAGTACTTAATAATAGGTATTTTAGTTACTGTCTGTCCCGTGTAACTTTAATCCTAATTCATAAAATTGGTGAAAGTCTCATATTAACTGCCAAACTTTCAAATTACATGGGATGGGAGCCAAAATTAATTTTTATTATTGATTGTATACTAACTTAAATTTCATACTAATTTCAGCTTTCTAGCACTTCACGTAGACAAACATTTTGAGAACATCAGTGAGTCAGTGACGTAATCGGCGTAGTTAAGAAATCCATAAAATTCAAGTGTTAGAGCTATTCAGTTGAGACTTGTATGTTTAGTAAGTTTATTTATGACATTGTATTTTGCGTATATGAACTATTGGCGCATAGGAAACTCTATAAGAGTTCAAACATACGACGAAATTTCGAAGAAAAGGTAGGAGTACTTGCGCTTCGCTTGGCTCGTCTTGGCGAGGCATGCATCCCAGATAATACTGGTCCGTTGAATAATTAAGTACCCAGTGGCAGAACGATAAGACGTTAGAGGGTTGCAAAGGCACAAATACATTAAAACATTAGCACGTTTGTATGGAGTATTTGAAGGCAGAATATTAAAATGCATGCGGGGCGCGGGCTATTTGGCATTACAAAATAATTAGTTACTATCTAAAACTCAAAATTTTATTAAAATTACTAAAGAGTAATTTATATGTTGAAAAACTAAATCATTGAATCCATGCAATTTATGTGTAACTGCCAAATATGTGATGAATACCTTATTGAACGGGTATATGGCTGCCATGTATTCGACAGCATACCTATAAAATTGTTCTATAGTCTCCAAATCCAGCTTTGTCTTTATTCAAACTATATCTGTATATTGCAATATTTATATTACAAGTATACTATGTTACGTAATTCAAATCCATGTTCTACAAAGTTAGCTTGAGGCATTCAGTCTTGTTCAACAAAACGTTTTATGTTACAATAATTAATGATCAACTAATCATTACAAAGCTTGGGGTCCGCCTGCTGTCAGCGAGGAACTGAAATTTTCTTTGAGTGACGTAAGATATTGTGAGTTCCATATTAAGTTAATTAAATTTCAAAAAATAACAATTACCTTCACGTAATTAATCAAAATTTAATGGTTATTAAAGATTCAAAGTCTCTTATTGGTTCTGGGACATTCTGATGGAATCGGGTTCTCGTGGGAGACTGCATATTTAAAGTCACTGTGCAATTTTACAGTTTGAATGCTGAACTACCTGATGTCCGCAAAAGAAAGATAATTACATGCTTGGAAGGCCACGCTTAACCGTCGTTCTTTTATAATCCTAGGATAGTAAAGAAGAAATAAAACGTTTCATGTGTGTGATTAACAATTGAATCATCGTTAACGAGTTTAGAGTGTAGACCGTGTCTTTGCAAGCGTAGCGTAGGACGCCCTCCGGCCCGATGGACCACCGACTTGCGAAAGGTTGCTGGTGCAGGCTGGATGAGAAAAGCGGAGGACCGGATATCTGGCGCAAGTGGGGGAGACTATGTATAGCAGTGGATTGCGATAGTTGAATAGACTAGAATATACATTGATTCGTTGATTCGTTAAAATAGCGATGAAACCATGATGAAACTGATTCGAGACGATGGTTAGATTACGTATGTGTGGAACAATGTGGCCAACACGTTATTTGTTGGAACGTTGTTGACACCGCATTCGCTTGCACGTCCAATGATTAGCGAATGTCATTTCAACGCGCAATTTTGTGCCGTGATAATTCATACAAAGTCTATTGCGGTTACAGGTTTATGTCACAAGCTTAAAAAAAACAATATTGTTGGAAAATGAAACTAGTGGTTCAATCTAATTTATTTATGGATATCACACGTGACAGAGTTGTTACAATAACTATGGGTTCTGTATGGTATGGTAATATTGGTTGAGTGAAAGTGATTTCTACTAAAATATTGAAATACCTTTATTATATATATATTATATATATATATATAATATATATATATATATAATATATATATTATATATTTATATATATATATATATATAATATTATATATATATTATATATATATATATTGTCAGAGCACGATAGGCTTTATAAACAAAATGTATGTGCAGTACCGTGGCGTAATAGTTAATGCCAACGATTCATGTTTATATTGATGATCGATTGAGAATACAATCAAACTGTTTAATTTACTAAAATCAAGTTAGGTTCGAGAAGTAAAAGAAATAAGAATTAAACTTAACTCTTTTATTGCAAATATTACAATACAACAATTAGTATCTTACTTACATGACTGGCACAACCAAATCTCAACAGCATGTGTCATTCAATCATTGGCTCCAATTTGGCGCTTTGCACGACGCCATCTTACCGCCATGTCATACATACATTTCGTCGTAAAAACTATGGCGCTGCACGCGCATCCAATTATTATGACATTAAGATAATTTTCAACTAGACGCTTAAATATTTGCTTAGTTAATAACTTAATTAATAAGCTTATTCCATAATTCTAATACAAAAAGCCAACATAAGTGTCTAACAAATAACTTTCTATTCAAGATTGCCGGAACTTAACAATCAACAGTGGATTATAAAACATCCTAATATGAATTCTTAACAAGTTATTTAATGATAGCTAATATTCACAAGATATTATAATTATATTTATCGGTATTAAGATTTGTTATTAACAAACAGATTTCTATTTAAGATTAATAAAACATTAGTTAATTGTTCTAAATACACGGATATAGTTTCGCTATAATCTCGTGTTGGTAACTTATTAATCAAAACAGCGTTACTTCAATTCAGTAATGCTGGAATAATTATATTACTATTTAAAGTAAGCTTTAAATAATGTTTAATGATTTTATAAGAGTTGTTACATTCGAAACTATGAATTAATAAAAATGTTATTATAACAATCGCCGCCACAGGCAACACTCTATGTTTTTTGTCAACACTGTTCCTTAAAATCATAAAGGATTAAGTTGCAATGTTATCAGCTAAATGTATTGTTAAATAATATTTGATGAATTATCTATCGATATTAAATTGGATGCGGCGACATGTATATATATATATAATAGCTAAATAATGCTAACTAGAAAAATTATTCTGTCTGGCGTCTAAGGCGTCAGACCACAGATTTCCCAATACAGGAGATGGGGCAAGCCGCGTTTAAAGTGCGACAACTGTAAGCTCAACGAGCATACACTGGCTACCAGCTCTGTGAGACGAGTCAAGACGCACGAATATTAGAAGAAATTACCGTTTTTGCCAAAATGCCATCCTGTGCAATTGTAACATACATCATCGCAATGAATCAGTAAATTTACTAAGAAATATAATACTTTTCACAGGTAAGAACCGAAAAGAAATTGCGACACTGGGACTGCCTACAAACTTGGCGGCTTGTCCAGTCTAATGTATATTCTGATGTCTATGCGTCAGACACTTAGTTCTTATTAATCCTTTATTCAAGAAAAACTATTCAGAACTTTTTACTGTGAAAATTATAGAACATTAATTGTTATTATTGTAATAATGTTATGTCACCAGTATTCAGTAACGACGATGCCCGGTTACCCATGTATAAACTTTCCCCAATTTTAAGTATAACACAGGGGATTGGCCAATTCATTCATAAATAAATTATTTTTATAAAATCCTTTCTATTCAATCTATCGCAGTCTACTGCTGGACATATAGGTCCAGCAGTAGACTTCCCCCATTTCGCAAAGTGGGGGGGACATAGGTCTCCCCCATTTTGCGCCAGTTATCCCACTCCTCCGCTTTTCTCAAAAAATAAAATCCTCATATGATCAAATATAATCTAGAATTTTAGGCATATTCATTGTTATTTCGAAGTAAGGAATCAGTGTACGTACATAAATTACTTCTTTTAAAAATTAAAAAGTTTCTTGAGCATTAGGTAACATAATTTACCCCTGAATAACCAAGATACGGTTTCTGCAATTCAGAAGCGATCTCTCGTTACCTATTCGTCGCCACAATATTTTAATAAAAACTCCAGGTGTTATTGTTGCTCCAGCACTTCTATAGAATGGAGTCCTTAGTTAGCAAAAAAGAAACTTGCAAAAAATCTCAGTCCATCAAGATAACGACCTAATACTCTCAAGGTGTGTCGCTTTCTTTTTGTGCTCGTAGTGCTTTAAAACGTATGATGTCGCGTTTCTTTTGCTTTCAAACGCCGGTGACGTCATATGCCTTTCCCCCCCCCCCCCAAGATGGCTTGATTGTCGTGTATATGAAATTCCCTAAGTTCGTTTTACAGGTTTTTTTAATGTCTGTGTTTCTTCAACTTATTTTAATAAATTGACAACTCAGCAGCATCCTGTCGTTGAATGAACAAATGTGGCAGGGGCAAATGCTAATTATACGGTTCAATTTGGCTTTGATTACCATAGGAATTTCAGTCTAAAACAATGAGGGCTCGATTGCGGAGTAGTCAGCCATCGGATGGGTTACCAAAAAATATTATCTCGAGTCCCTCCGTGCTTCGGAAGGCACATTTGGCTGTTGATCCCGGCTATAATCTTAGATTGGTAGTCTTTAACACCCACTAATCCACACTGCTACGGCCCTAATTCACCATAGCCATACTGTGCGGCGAAGCCTTTCCCTTCACTGGAACATTATAGGCTGATGATTATGGTTTGAATAAAATTCTGAATATGACTTCGCACCTTCGTACTTATGTTTTACAAACGACCCAGCGTACTTAAAAAAGCGTATACCTATTTAAAAGGCGAATGTTTGCATTCTGGTGTTGCAGATGTACATGGGACGATTTTATTTAAATTCCTTATTTTCTCTCATGAAATGACGTGTTTTTTTAATGCTAAGTTGTATTGAGCCTTTTATTTAAATACCTTATTTTAAAACCGCTCATAAAAGGCAGGCTAGACTGTCTTCACGAATACCTTACCAAGTAATACATTTATAAAGGCAAACAAAGACTACTCTTTTTTTTTGTATTCTGCTTGGCACTAGCAATCTGTCTCTGACATTTTGCTGTTCCTTTGATTTAAGACTACTCTGACTTTGATATAATTTCAAAATAATTCTTTACCCCTGAAATAAACACATAAAGCAATAGCAGACAATTTAAATTGTCAACTTTGCGCTAAACTTCTTGAGAACTTTCCTTTAACATTGTTACTCAAGCTGTTACATACAAGTGCCCCTAACACGTACGATACCGTATTCTGTGAGTTGTAT
This sequence comes from Leucinodes orbonalis, assembly GCA_019425675.1. Lineage (NCBI taxonomy): Eukaryota > Metazoa > Arthropoda > Insecta > Lepidoptera > Crambidae > Leucinodes > Leucinodes orbonalis. The sequence goes on along the minus strand of PQWD01014532.1, from coordinate 57,894 downwards.
GTTTATTTTATCCATCCAAAAGTAGGTTTTGATAATGCAGACGTGTTTGGTTTCATTATTAGGTTATGTTCATGACTTTGCCGACCTGTAACTTATTATGTTACGTGGCTTTGTTGTCGGTGCTTTTGACAGGTAAAGTTTGTAAGCACTCGCATCTTCGTCAATATGTCAATATTTTAATTAGGTTGTACTTGAAGCATATAGAACAGATTTTATGAATCAAACTTGACGTATGAAATCTTTAGAGTTGAAGATAAATTTAATCGTACTTTTTTGGATTCAGTTATCAACCTATTAGGTCAGTCGAACATTAATCATCATTGCTTTCGTAGATATTGCCACTGAACATGCCAAAAAATCCACTGACATTCACACAGCGTCATCTAGCCTCAAACTTAGAATTAGCCCCTTCTATGGATACTAAACAACAGATAACTTACTAATATACTTTTTTGAATACACATTATACATAGAAAACACTCAGACAAGTTCTTGCATACGAATGTTTGTACTGCCCGGGGATCGAACCCTGAACCCTTGGTTAAATGGCCGACGACACAACCATTAAACCAGGTCGCCAAATGAGTGGTTTTTCGCTATTGCGTTTGAAACCATTATCCATCATATTGGCCGAATCTTCCATCTAGTCTACCTTTAAAAAGGGAAATAAAAAGGAAAACTAAACCATCCTGTTCACTATGTAAATACAAAAGTGCGTATTGGTAAATGCTCAGAGCCCAATTCGTTATTCGTATAAGTTATAGGGATTTCCTTTATCAAATGAGTCGTACAAAAATAGGCAGTCCATTGGTATTTTGTGTTTTTATCGACCCGTCACCATACAACATACCTTGAAAGCTATTAAATCTCTTTAACAAAATGCATCACAGAAACAAAAGAAAAAGTTTGGTTAAAAATAACAAGAATCACAAGCCGTTTTCAATCAAACAGCTGGAGATTGAAATTTCATTCAAACCCGATTGCTTGGAGCTTTGTGCAATAGGGTTGGCTGTATATCGATTCTTCCCTGTGGTGTGGATTTCTTACATTGTGGAATTATATGGTTTCAAGTATTGGCGAGAAGCTTTCTTTTGATGCTAGGAAAATACTACCTTATTTTACGCACCTGATTTTAAGTGAAATGTGATCTATAATCGGAGCACACTTGTTTAGAATTCACTTACAAAATATTATTTTTAAGACCCTTCATACGTATATTTGACATATTGTAGCAAACCATTTGAAAGAATCTATGAAATTCGTATGATATTTGAAAAAAAGACGACGATTTTGTGATTAATTTTTTGCACTGTTTGGTTGACGGTATAAAAACAGCTGTATATTATAAAATTATTATATAAAACCAAATATAATTTTATAAACTCTTCGCGGCTACTCTGATATTCTATAGTATAAACGAATACATAGTATTTATATTTTTGAATTAACTAAATCACCGCCGGCTTCATTCAATGGTAATCACATTTTATTCGCATTGTATAGTCGCTGGTCTGAAGTCATTATACTATGCTAAAGCTTGTGGCAAAAATATGTCATAGCTAAAGTTTTGCTGTTTATTATTTTATAAATATCTGCTACAATTCAACATAGTTTGTCTCCTTACGGTTGTTAATTAAGTTGGTACCCCGTCACAATACAAAGCCTCTCTCTCTCGCCATCATGGATTGATCGTCAAAATTTATATATAACAAAGCCGTTATCTGTAAAATAGATATATGCTCAAAAATGTACTAGAAAATTTGTGTTTGTTATGTATTGAGGCAACCCTGGACCCGCTTTTACTTGAGCTTTCGAGATTTTGCAGACACAGTGGGATCGGTTTGATTAAACAATTATTATTTTTTTGTAATCTCTCTGTAACCAAGTGGCAGTACATATACATTTGAAATCCGTTTCTATTGGATAATAAGCAAGGTAGACAATTATAAATTTTGCCTTTTTATCTCCAATGAGGTGATAAGTGTACCCCTTGCTCATAGATTGTGTGTGAAGTTGGCCAACCCGCACCGTGGATGACTCGCGTAAATGACTTAGATCTATTCAGGTAGCCTTGTGCGCCTTGTCGTCCCCACACGTTAAATGAGCTGATGGTGATGAATAGAAAAAAAAAGTATTTGACAATGAACTAATTTAGAAGTTTGTTTTATGCTATAGCAGGCAAACGAGCTAACGGCTCATCTGACGGTAAATTAAACCGCCGCCCATGTACTTGAGTATTACCAGAAGGCACGGAAATGTGTTTCCGGTCTTTAAAAGGGAATACGCTTTTTTAAAGATGGCAGGTCATATCACTCAAAGAATATCTCTGGCAGCAAATGATTCTTCAATTTCATACCAAGAAATTACGATAAAAACGCACTGTAGAGGACTTCCAATCATCTAGGTGGTGAGGATAAAATTTTGAGTTCAGTCTCGAAGTACGTTGGTAAAAGTTTAGGTTTGAAAAATAATTTCTGTGTTACCACCACGCCGTTATTTTTAGAGCAACCAATCATTATCGCGGATTGCCTCTAACAAATCATGCCGCTTGTGAAAACGGACCGACGAAGCATACATGTATCAACGGCAGATTATCTGAATTTATGCTAGTCACATTTTAACTTTTCTCAACAGAGACACGAATTCTCCGATTTAGCAAACAAAAGAGTTTTTCATTCGCCATTTAAATTTTTTGAAAGAAAAGAAAGAAAACGTTTTTGGCATAAACAACACATACAAAATTAACAAACACCAAAAAGGTAAACATAATAATATGAACACATTAAAAAAAAGCAATTTTTTATATAAAATTAAGAAGAAAAAAAAAACCGATAAACAATTATTTAACAAAAGGAGCAAACAAAAAAAAGAAAAAGAAAACAGGTATAAGTAATCTTAGGAACTAACTAACGAGCTAGTGCTGTTTGCCAAATAGGTCCCACCTCAGCATAAACTTAGACGGCATAGTATCCGTCAAAGCGCTGGTTTTATGGAATTTATCTTTCTCTATTTTCTTCTTAATCTATGGCAGTCTTTAAAAATAGGTCTCCGCCATTCAAATCCATCCTATGTCGGTATTTCTTCTTTAGATGATTCTGCTTGCAATATCAACCTGGGAATAATTTTACAAAGTAAAGGAAAGAAGGAAAGTAAAGGAAGACCGCATACTTTCAGTATGCCCACGGAGGCATTAAAGTAAAATGAAATTTAAAATAATATATCAAATCAGGAGGCAGATGTGTGAAGTAATATTAAAATAAGATTCACAATTTGACAACAAATACGCTCGAAGGAATTAGAACCCGATTGTCTTATTACTCCAAGCAAATACGTTATTTACATTATTGGTATTGTAGGTATCAAAACGTAGTGTTTTCCCATATTTTCCATACTATGAACAGGCAGGAATAAAAATCCGTTCCTTTACTGTTTTTCCTTTGAGAGGCTTAGCTAACGTCAAATAGTAGCTAAGCGGATTGCCTTGGAATAAGTTCAAAGAAGACTTAGGAACAAATTGATGACCCACTGTGTATGAGTAAATACTCTAGGTAAGTACATATTTATGGCTCAAAATTATGCTTCAGCTTTATTCATATTGGCTTAGTTAGAACCTATTTTCCCTTTATGTTACACGAGATGAAATGTTTGAAAAAATTAAGGTGATGACATAAGATTTGTATGTTTCTTTAATCAACAGCTGATCGTTAAATTATGATCAATACTGGGCTCACGTGGTGAGTTGTGGCCTTAACCCACCAAAACATTTATACACAACAACAATGCGTTCCGCGTGCAAAAAAGAAATTTATATGCCACAAACAAATTGGTATACAACAAAAAATTATTAACAAAGAAGAGAAAATAAATAATAATAATAAATATCAACTGACATTCACACAGCGCCATCTAGCACCAAGTTAAGCGTGAAACCTGTAGTATGGGTACTAAACGACGGATAAACATACTTATATACGTTTTTTGTAAATTCATACATAGACGTGTCAACCATTACTCCAAATGGGTCGTAAACATAAATTTCTGTCTAAGAAAACATATTTTTCTAGTGTGGTAAGATTGTAGATTAGAGCGTCGGTGGCTCAATGGTGTGGACTGTCGCCTTCCTACCGGGACGGCTGAGGTTCAAATCCCGACACGTACCAATGTGTTTTCGAATTTCCGAAAATATATGAATGTTATCCGACGCTCTTACGGTGAAGGGAAACATCGTGGGGAAACCTTCATGCACGCCTGCGAAGAGATTAGAAGGTTGTGTGTGAAGTCGTCCAATCCGCACTGGGCCCTCGTGGACGACTAAGGCCTAATCACCCTATATGGGTAGGCTTGTACCACTCGGTGGGGACGTTTAATGAGCTGATGATGATGATGATGAAGATTAGAAAATAGACTAGCAGAAAATAAATTATAAGCTTACATCTAGCTTACAAAATATGGCTAACAGCTAAAAGCAAAGCGGTCACTAAATTATGGTCCACGTTACTAGCCTCATTATGTCCATTACAGTAACAAATCACTCCGCTATTACGTGTTCTAGTTTTCAATGCAATTGTATGAAAATGTGAATAGAGGTAATACGGAGATGGCACATCCATTATACCCCATTATCACCTAGGGCTTAGGATAATGGGTAAAGAGCTATTTACGCTAAGGTTATTAAGTCTTCCCTTACTTTCTCATAACTTTTTTATTTTACGTTTGCTTTCGGGTATTGTAAGCAAAGTATGCTAAACATTTGAAAATATTTTTTACGATTATTTATTATTATACATTATTGGTCTGATTCGTTCCGCAGTGGATTTATGAAACTGTAATCATGAAATGATAATGACAACAGAATGACTTTTTTTCCAACATATCATATAATACAAGTGACATTGTATGTATAGGCATACTGTATATCAGTTTATATACGATTATATCATAATTATATATATATATTTGTCCACATTTCCTTAGTGCATGACGTTAAACCTTTATGAGTGTAACCTTTCCTTATATTTTCCAAAAACCCGAGACACCAAACCACAAACTCCGGTAATATCTGTCGGCAAAATTTAAAAAATGCCTGATAAATTGGCTTACTCGCTAACTTTCCTCATCAATCTCGCTGAAGAGATATTTCCTTGACTAGTTTAAAATAAGTTTGATTAAAATAGCACGAAAAGTATGCCTTAAAAAATAAAATGCTTCGAAGATTTTTAATGCCCTTGTTCTCAAAGTTAAATACCAAAAATTTATCCGCTGTCGTGATTTCTTAAAATTACTTGCAAAATGTAAATTATTTAATCTTAGTAATAGCAGGTTACATTGGGAGGAACCTATAGAGTTTAAAATAAATAAAAATGGGGAAAGTCTTCTATACAGCAATGGAATGCCAAATGAATGAGAGTGTTGCAATATTCGTACATAGGTTCTCCAAGAAAGTACCAAATATCAGATATTTGCAAAGTTATAGTATTTATAGGTAAGCAAGTGTGGTTCTTTAGTTTACCGCCACTTCAATTACATATAGAATTTCCCTAGGCGAGTCACAATATAATATTGTACAAATTATTTATTAGCTACGAAATTCATCTATTTTGTTCTGGATCGTAATAAAAACGAATAACACCAATTTGCTTCCATGGTTACATAGCATTTAACTTCAATTTGGCTATCATTTCCTGACAATAAACAAGATACCAATCGTTACATTACAGCCAATTTTGAAATTGGTTCGTTGCAATAAATTGGATTAACACATGGTTTTTAACTTTACCGAACACGAAAACAAAACGTAGCGAGCTTTTAATGAAAATGGACATATCAAATATATTTATTAATTGAAAATTATTAATCTAATAAAATTTGTACGGATATTGACACGAAACTTAATAGACGAAATAAAAAATACAAATTAATCAAAGTTAACAAATACATATATTACCCAACTAGTTATAACTTTTACCTGCGACACTTTAATTAGCGAGCTATATTTGTGTAGGTTTAATCCTTTACCAAATAGCATTTTTTAAAACCTTTTGAATTATGGCGTATAAAATCACATTTATGACAACATTGATGTTACTGTAATGCTGGACGTGATTACTTTCCCTATGTCATATTCTGTGCAACCCATAGACACAAAAAGAGCGCGCTACAATTCTAAATCTATGGTACAACTATTTATTATGATATTCAGTAAAAAGTGATGCCCTCGCACTTTACCTGTTCGATTTGAAACGCATATCGATTCCATTAAAAACAACTTTGAATCGATTTAATTCATCGACAAATTTTTAAAATAATTTATGAAATTGCATCATCAGTAGTCATCAGTATCAGCTCATTAATCGTTCCCCTACCGAGGGGTACGAGCCTACCCGTATAGGGTGATTAGGCTATAGTCGTCCACGAGGGCCCAGTGCGGATTGGACGATTTCACACACAACCTTCGAATCTCTTCGCAGGTGTGCCTCACGATGTTTTCCTTCACCGTAAGAGCGTCAGATAACGTACATATATTTTCGAAAATTCAAAAATACACTGGTACGTGTCGGGATTTGAACCTCAGCCCTCCCGGTAGGAAGGCGACAGTCCACACCATTGAGCCACCGACGCTCTTGAAATTGTATAAATGTGTTTAATTCATATTCCCGATTGCCTAGTTAGTTTGTGTTATAAATATGTGTTAATGGTGGAAGCGTGTGATTTTCCAGAGTGTAATTGTGCATAACTCTCTATTTGAACTTGAAGTAGATGTTCGATATTCACTAAGCGTGTTAAAATTAAATTTAATGTGCTCACTTGTAATCTAAGACAGCTGTTGAAAAGGCAACAAACAAAATTTACAAATAATTGATTCGGAGGTAATGATTTATTAATGACACTGTATCTCACACAGTATATTATGCACAGGGTACTTCACTGAGTTGCATTCAATTTTATTTTATTGATTATCTATCAATAAAATAAAATTGAATACATTTCTGCCAAATGATAAAGTAGTTTAAGTTGAAAAAAGTGTGAGCTGTCAAAAATAAAATGAATGGTTGCACAAGAAATAAAAGCTAATGACGAAAGAAAAAAAAAACCATCGAATATGAATAATCGGGGACATTGAAATATAAAATCAATTCAACTACTGAATACCTTAAAGTTCAACGTGCATACCAAGTTTAAGTTTAAAAAAGAAACGCAAACTAAAGACCTCTTAAAATTGAATCTGAAAAACCAATAACCTTATCTTTAAGAAATTCCGATGGCTATACTCAGTTATGCTGCGCCTCATCTTAAAATTCCATCTAGATGTGCATTCAAGATTGTTAAAATATCCGATCGATTATATTTAGCGTTAAGGGTCCATACTTACAGCTAAGACGTGATTATATGGTTAGTAAAAAATATTTATTTATGATATTTGTCTCTGATTTCATTCTTGCTTTTACTTGTACAAATCATGGTAATTGTCTTAAAAAATAAAATAAAATAAAATATTTATATAATGAATTGCATTCCGAACAATGTTATTTCAATACACAATACTCAATCATTTATTGCCAAACCATAATGTATGTGTGTTATGGACCCTGTTGGGCACGCAATAAGGACTGGGAGAGAGGAAACATAACATTTTAAATAAGTAATTTTATTAAATTTTATATAGTGGCATTTATTCTAAACAGCCAATACATTTATTTTATGATTATTAGTAAAATACTGATTAATATGATTTATTAATAAGGTACTGTATTTCAAATCTAAACCTACATCTATGGCTTTGATACTGCATTAAGGCATTAATATTATTTTCAACGGTAAAATACTTAATAAAAAAACTCTTTGTACTTTATTAAACAAAAGTCTATCAACACTTTATTATCGGCTCAATAAACACGAGGATCACGTGTGCGTATTTTCTGTTAAAAAGTCATCAACTGTTTATGTATCCCATCATTTAAATTTTGGAACCTAAATTTGTGCCGAGTGATAGCAGGTCAGAACACAACTGCTACCATCCATACTCTTCCCGGTGATGTCATAATAAATCAACCAACTCCTAAGCGTAGTGATAATGGTCTCAGTGAAGTAAACAAAATATGAACCATAGACGAACAGTGAACTGCCACGTGTGGCTAATATTAGATAGATACACCGTTTATTATATCACTAAACCATACTTACCATACCCATAAAGAAGAAAAAAAAATCACTAACAATATAAGATCAGAAATGTTTTAATCCGTAAAAGAAATAATTTTAAAAGATAAAGAAGAAACAACTAAATAAAAAAAATCACTAACAATACAAGATCAGAAATGATTTTATCCGTAAGAGAACTAAAGTTGCCGTCATAATATGCCCGCCGGATAAGCAAGTTGAAGTGGCAGTGGGCTCGTCACTTATGTCGCAGAACCGATTGCCATTGGAGCAGACGAGTTCTAGAGTGGAGACCGCGTCTCGGCAAGCGGAGGCTGGATGAGAAAAGCGGAGGACCGGGATATGTGGCACAAAATGGGGGAGGCCTATGTCCAGCAGTGGACTGCGATAGGTTGAATAATAATAAACAATATTTAATTCACATATATACTCCTAATAGTTCACATGTGTGAGTCCCGGTGATACAAAAAGGCGATAGACTTTAGCAATTAGTACATTCAAAACCTTAATATCGCATTCCCAATATTATCATAAGAGATCATACCAGACATGATGTAGGCTATTCCTGAACAGGTCCTCTTTCAGCCATCCATTGGATTTAGTACCTTCCAATCTAGCCCAGGACGTGTTGGTAGATTGCCAGTCTTATTAACAGTACAGTAAGCGATACGGGTGAACTTAATGTATTTACATGCTTAAACGAATGGCTACCATTATTAAAATGGGATTCAAAGGTATCAAATTATGAATTATGACACAAATAACACCGAAAAACACGAAAGACGTATCGAATATCACAAGTAAATTTGCACCGATTTATTTGCGTATTCGCAATATATTTAAGTGCAAATTATAATAGACTTTGGAATCGCCGCGTAACACTTGAATAGGTACCCCACCCTAGATAGAGCCATATAACCTATATCTATTGAGTAGCAATGAGTACACAGATAACATAGTATTGTGCCAATGTTGAGGCATTTGTGGGTATCATATTGTAGAATTACCAAGTGTTCGGGTTATCACGATCAGAATTGTATGGTTGATTTCATTATTGCTAACATAATCATAACGCTGTGTTAAATGAAGGACTCGAATCTGCTAGTATATGTTCGAAGGGTGACAACCGTATTGATACATATGTTTTGATATTGAAACGATGTGTTTGATCCGAAAGATTTCTTTTTACTTAAAATTTGAGTGCGTTTGACTGCTATCTCACCTGATGGAGAGTGACCATGCAGCCTAAGTTGTATCACACAAACTCAAAAAATGCTGATTTACTCTTTTCTTTAAAACCCCTAAATAGGTACAATTTCGGAAAACAGACACAGGTAGGTCATTCCACTGCCTTGCAGTTCGGATGATAAAAAAAGTACTGAACTTTTAAATTTATGTTCGTCGAAGGAACCGTTAATGTTTTGATATGTGTTAGTTTCTTCGTGAGAATGTTGCGTAACACTAAGGGCACATGCCCACACAGCATAGCCATGAAGATATTGGGCCGTAACGTTAGAGTAAATATAACTTCCTATTATTGATACTCTAAGGCCGTAACCAACTACACGGGCTTAATGCGGATTGGTGGGTCTAAATAACTACTATCCTCAGAGTATTAGAGCATCGGTGGCTCATTGCTGTGGACTATTGTCTTCCGATCTGGAGGGTGCACGCTCAAACCCCACCACGTACTAATGTCATTCCGATTTTCGACCGTTTATCCGAAGCTATTACGGTAAAGGAAAACATCATATGGAAATCTGTGTACGCCTGCGAAGAGATTTAGAGGTTGTTCGTAAAGTCGGCCAATCCGCACCAGGCTCGCGTGGACGACTAAGACCTATACACCCTTTACTGGTAGGCTCGTGCCCCTCGGTGGGCACGTTTAATGAGGTGATGATGATGAATGTATTCCTATTCAGTTTTCTTTTTACCTAAAAATTTTACGGGTTTAAGACAAAAATAACTAATGATTATCATCTGTTTTATTATTTAAATTAATCAATAATAGTCGAAAAGACATAAGTATGTGGCGGGATTTCGACCTGCGCCGTCCAGTTCGGAAGGAAATAGCCCACACCATTGATCCACCGAGGCTCTACAGGAATACATTATATTATTTAGTACCTACATATTTTTTATTTCGAAGAAAAAGTTTGTTTTACGTCTGCCTAGAAACTGAATTTACCTTTCGCCACTGAGACACGGGATTATAGGAACCCTTAGCGATATACCCATGTCACTTATGACGGTTCACGTGCCATTCCATATAATAAATGTATGACAGACTATGCTTGGTTTATACTTAATAATCAATTGTTACACGTTTTAGCATAGATTTTTTATTACTTTTTTATTACAAATTTTATTTATGAGCAATTAAAATTTCAGTTTTATCACAGGAATTTTAGGTAACCTCACAAATGATTGTCTCTGTTAATGTGCAGATTTTAAACATTCAACCTCAAATTTTGCCGACCAAGTTTTTTGCCAGCTACCAACCACCTGCCCACCACCAAGTGCGGAATGGCCGACTTCAACCTTTGAATCTCTTCGCAGACGTGCGCAGGTTTCCTGACAATGTTTTTCCTTCACCGTAAGAGCGTCGGATAAACGTACATATAATATTGAAAATACATTACTACTTGGCGGGATTTGAACCTACAAGGGTGTCCCTCCAGATCAGAAGACAACACAAGGTGTGGACACACCAAAGAGGCACCGACGCTCAACTAATGTGCTAATGTACACTAAAAATCGTCGATAGTTATATAGGTGTTGATTCAAATTAATCACAAAGTTTAAATAACCTAGATATTAACAAATAATAATAATAATTAATCAATACTAACAACTAAAAACCTTAAAAATTAAATATGTACACTAAATAATTGGGCATATTAAGAGGCATAGTATGTGGATAGGTTACGTTAGCTTCCAAAATGCAAACTCAAACTCAAAATCATTTTTATAAATCATTAAATAATACTTTTGAATCGTCAAAAAAGAAGTTGGGAAGGTTATTATCTACCGAGAAGACTCCGGCAAGAAACTCGTGTAGTTACTCTTATCAAAAAACTTTTATACGTGCCTCTTTCCATTTTTATTAGCTTAGTAACTAAATATAAAATAGCTTGGCGTAATTATTTATGGCATTAGGTAAACAGGACGATCATTTCACCCACCCGAAGGTAAGTGATACGCCTATTACAGTTGCCGTGTTAAAGGAGATCAATAACTGTTGTTAGTAATTATTTTTCCACCCGATAGAAGCTAGATCTCTTATAACTTATAGTGAATGTATCACTAACTGTGGAAAGCACGGCTTACACAATTTATTTTCAAATCGCAGTCACTCAAAATTATACAATCGATTTCTTGTGCTTAAATAATTTAATATGGACTTAAGTTTTTAAATTTAAACTTAGAAACTTAAGACCATATGGACCTATGGCGAATAATGGCAGTTCCTTTTATCACATACGAACCCTGTATTACCGATAATGGTTTGATGATAATAAAATTTTAAATAAATGAAACTGAAATAATATGTATAGACAATTGGTCAGAATATTTGAACTACCTTTTTAGCTCCACAAATAGATCCGTGATATATACAACTTTACTTTGTTTGCCTAAAAATTAAAGCGTAATAAACTTTCGGAATGTATATCTGTATTTTTCATAAAATCGACAACTTTCGCATTTTCCTTGAGCATTTTTTGATACAGCTTTGCATTTCAAAAGGTGTGGTGTTACCAGGCTAAGCCCCGGACAAAAGCTAACAAAAATGGCGTAGGTCGTCTACTTATAATTATTCTTAGAAAACGTCGCCATTGTTGGCTTTCCTTCGATTCCTAACAGTGATTCTTCTCTGTCAGAAATGGCTATTGTGTATTTAGAAACATCGCACGTAGCTCGGCCATCTGTCTTCTTTGGTCGAGTTTCTTTATGCTTGTGTGTAATGGCGGACGATTTATAACGAACGGTCAGTTTTTTGCACCAACCGCTGAAATATGTATCGGGAACATTTGGAGTTTACGAGCGATGACAATGCTATTTCTGTGATGTTGGAAACACATGAATTATAAATACCTACTTGTTTTCTGTATCTACAGCATTTATGGTGAAAAATTTATATAAAGTCGATAATGGTGATCAATTACTGTTCTAAAAATTAAAGACTGACCAATTTTTAGCGCTATTATGCTTACAATTAAACAATTATTGTTTATCAAAGCTATTATTTTATATTTTGTTTTGAGTTTTCCTTGGCATAGATATTTTTTTATGTTATAGGGAGCATACGAGCTAGAGAGTCACCTGATGGAAAGTGATCATCTCCACCCATGAACAACGTAGACACCAGAAGTATCACCGGTGCGTTGCTTGCCTTTTAGGAAGGATTACGCTCTTTTCTTGAAGGTTCCAATGTCATATTGGACAGGGAATACCGCTGCTGGGAGGTCGTTCCATAAAAGCAGTGTGCGTGGAAGAAAGTTCCGTATAAATCGAACGGTTGTGGAACGCCAACCATCGAGATGATGAGGATGAAATTTCATTTTATGGCGGGTAGTCCGATGATGGAATGCAACAGCAGGTATAAGATCGAACAATTCTTACCGAACTATATTTTTTCGATATCAGATAAATTTTTACTGCTAGCCGGAGGACCTTGAAAGACTTCTTTTGAGTTTTACTTTACCAGATCACATAATTGCCAAACTTTTACCTTACCTTTATCATGTATGCTGCATTTTTGCTGGCATGCTGTATGAGTGCTTGCGTAATTTCCAACTACATGTTTGTTTGTTGGCTGCATGGCTTTTTATCAATTTTGAAAAATGTAATCTTATAAACTTAACAGTATTGTTATGAATTTTCGGAAAATTAATAAATTTCGAGAAATATAAATGTATTACTATATAAAGCGTCATAGTTACGATAAAAAACGAAATGCTTGATAGGTTAACTGGTACAGTCACAAACGGCATTTCGATAATATTTAATAAGACTGAACGAAAGAAGTTGTAAAATTATCGATAAAATAAAATCGCTTACAAAATGAAAATCATATAGACCCGGTGTGAATTATGCCTTATAGCAAACTAGTCTAGCCATCTGCCAATATGCACTGGTCTAGAGTGGGAAACATAACGAAACTACTTACTAATTAAGTTGTCTTTTCTGTATGTCTGTTTGATAAGATTTTTTAAGATAAATTTAAACATACTATGATAGTCCAATGGTGCAATAAGTGAAGCGATTTGCCATCATCTCCAATGACCAGTAGATTTGCGAGAGCAGTACCTATTAATAAAAGTTAGAAAGGAGAGTTCTACTTCTGGTTCCTTGTTGAATATTTTGTCTAGTCATAGGAAGACTACCATACGCTGCATTGTTCCATGGTATGAAATAACACAATGCGGTATGTGCACAATACGTAGATAAAATTTTGCATTGCCTATAAATCCCATAAAGTCAATAGAGCCGATACATTTAAATATAACGGCCATTTGCACAAAAACCACGTTTGGACGAGCATATTCCACGGAATAACGTCAAGCTAACCGGATGTCGTCACACGAAATGTTTCGATTAATATCAATAAAAAGAAAACGTGCAGTTGCTATGGTTACTATTGAAATATGCTATTTCTGAAGAAATTTGAATGTTCTAATGAGAGTTTTTGCAATGTAAACCTCACTAGATGGCGCTACGTTGGTGAAAGGTCTAGGATAATTTCGATTGGTCACTGATGTTTGTAGTGACATTAAATATCCAAATGTCACGCGAATAACCAATGGGAAGAGAGCAACTTGCTATTATACTTGACAGATTATTAATTCACAAATACTCTCATTGACGTCAATACTTCAAAGCTCAATCAGTGCGCATCATCAACTCATTAAGCGTCCCAACCACGAGCCTACCCTTAAAGGGTGTATAGCCTTAGTCTTCCACGCGGGCCTAGTGCGCAGGTTTCCTCACGATGTTTCCTTCACAGTAACAGCGTCGGATACCGTACATATAATTACGAAAATTCGAAAAGACATTGTTATGTGACGGGATTTGAACCTGCGCCCGCCAGATCGAAACGCAACAGTCCACACCGAAGCGCTACGGACGCTCTCAATCGTACAATCAGTGCAGTTAAAAAAATATGGATTCTAAGAGAAATGAGATAATAAAATATTAACCTTCGCCCGCCACCTAAGGCGCCTGATATTTGCTCCTATACCCCTGGTAATTTGATTTATTTTTAGTTAACCACCAAGTTCTACGAGTAGTTTGGCGCGTAGAATGGCGAAAACCTCGTTGTTATTTGAAAGCGTTAGATTTTAGTTCTTTTTATTTGTTATAATTTATATCTCAAATAAACTGGTACACTTAAAAACTAATTTATGCATATATAGCTCCTTTGGTGTTGCAAATGTCCAAGGGCGGCAGTATTCACTTTCCACCAGGTGATCTTTTTGCTCGTTTGCCCCCTATCCTTTAAAAATAACAGTTACCTAGTAATCATCAAAATCCTTTTTTTACATATTCGTATACGTTTAAAGATAACTGTGTTATTTGTGTAACATTGTTATAAATATGTAAATTAATAACATAACAAAAACTCAAAGCCATATTCAAGATGGAACCGTGTGACAAAAACAACAGCTCTAGCTTAATCTGTACACGGACGCGTGTTTTGAATAGTGATGATACGTAATTAAGGTTACGTGTCATGTATTAATAATATAATTGAAATTGTCGGCCCTAAATGCACATATTAAACAGAAGTCAGAAGGTGTTCAGAGAAAAAAAAACTTTAAATCTAAAAAATAATCTATCAAAAAAAATATTATAAATTAATATCCATTAATATTTGTACAGCGCCATATAGCCCCATATAAAGCGAATAGCTTTTAGTTAGGTACTAAACAATTGGTAAACATATTAAGACATATTTTTTTATAAATACATGCATGTTATATATGGAAACACCAGACAATTATAAACAGACATGTTCATGCAGACAAATGTTCGCAATGCCCGGGGATCGAACATAGAACCCTTGGGGTCGTAGCTGACGTCTCGACCATTACAACACATGGGTCGTCATCTTTACTCTCTGTTTATTTAAATATGTTTACTTTATGGAGTGAAGAAAGTCTGGTCTGGCCGCGTCTTAGCAAGCGTAGCGTAGGACGCCGTCCGGCATGATGGACCAACGACTTTCGAAAGTTCGCAGGTGGAGGCTGGATGAGAAAAGCTAGGGGGGCTAAAATAAGAGAGAAAGACTTTCTTATCGCATAAGTTCTTATGCGTGCATACTAAGCTTGCATAATCAGGCATACGATTTAATTGATGGTAAGAGATAGGGTTACCCATGACCGTCGTAAAAATGAAGGAGTAATATAGCGTCATATTACCGGGTACAAAACATTTAAAAAAGGCAATGGAGTGTGTTGGGTCCATGCG
Organism: Leucinodes orbonalis; assembly: GCA_019425675.1. Classification (NCBI taxonomy): domain Eukaryota; kingdom Metazoa; phylum Arthropoda; class Insecta; order Lepidoptera; family Crambidae; genus Leucinodes; species Leucinodes orbonalis. Next base: position 42,267 of record PQWD01014532.1, on the reverse strand, counting down.
AGCTTGAAGTGAAAACTCTTCAACCTGTTGCAGTTCATTGTTGGACATAGCTCTTCCCCATTTTACACCTGATATCCCGGTTGTCCGCTTTCCTCATCCAGTCTCCACCTGCGACCTTTCGCAAGTCGTCGTTCCATTGTTCCGGATGGTGTCCTACGCTACGCTAACCAAGACACAGTGTGCACTCCATGGTAGCCTTACTGAGCGAAATATACCACGAAGCCTTATTTTACGCAGCTGATTTTCTGTAAAGCTGTGGTATTACTACGATTGCTACGGTCTTTACGTATCAAAGTATGTTTTTTTCAACTAAACTAATGTTTAACTTAGTAGAAATTGTTAAGTGCTTTTCGTCAGTTAATATTAACTTCAAGAGAGAACGGGTTTATTTACTTTGTCCCAAACAAATTAATCATGACAAGCTTGGGTTCAAAATAACAGATGTTTAAACAAAATACACCCCTTGCATTTTCTTATTTGGAATATAACTCCTTCGTTTGGAATATTATAAATTAAAATATAAATATCTACTGACATTCACACAGCGTCATCTAGTGCCAAATTAAGCTTAAAGCTTGTATTACGGGTACTAAACAACTGATAAACATACTTATTATTTTTTGTAAATGCATACATATTATACATAGAAAACACCCAGACCAATACAAATATACATATTCATACATACACATGTTTGTTCTGCCCGGGGATCGAACCCGGAACCCTTAGCGTACTAACCTACGTCTCAACCGCTACACCAAATGGTTCGTCATATTATTCGAAGATTGTGATGATAGGCGCTCTCAAAATATCCATGGAACCAATATCTCACTGCTATGTTTTTTGGTTGAAGTGGAATTCTTCAAGACAAAATTTAAATATTGGTGGCCAGCAGAAAGTGTATGTACTAGTTAAACGTTCAAAATTGCCGTCCTGCGATTTTAGCAAATAATTATTCATCTGTATTAAATTACAATATTGCTATTCATTATCAGGAAACGCAGCACCGAAATGACTCTTGTTCGAATTCAATGTTCCATGCATTTTGAATTGCAACGCAAAAAGCTCATTGACAATTTAACGCGACTGTTAAAACATAGTATTTCAATACGACTCATTTGATAAAAGCTTATAGCTTATGCCGAATAACGATTATTCACAAACACTTACATTTCTAACACGCTTTTATTAGCTTCACTTGTAACTACGAGAATGTAAGAAAATCTTGGAATCTTAATTTGACCCACTTCCCAGTCTTCGATTTGAATGAAATTTTGCACACGCAATGAGTTTTGATGAGAATACATGACTAGCTAAGAAACGTAATTAGAAATCCAATATGGCGGCCTACTCAAGATGGCGGACTGACTGTTTGACATTTACTTCCATGATATGGGTATCAAATAAAAGGTTTTGCAGTAAGATATAGGAATAAAATATTCACGTGACTTAAATCTAATATGGCGGACCTCCAACATGTAAGACAAGTATAACAAGAAAGGGTTGGCTGTCATTAAATTAGAAAGTAGTAAATTAGGTTTGAATAAGTATTAAGAAGACTAAAAAGTATAAAACAATAATAATAGTTTAAAAAACACTCTTACGCACTAAAAATATAGTTAAAAATATAAAAACACGCTTTAATGATAAATGAAACTAAAAAGTGGAAAATATTTTTTTATTTAGAACAAAATTAATAAACAGTAAATGGTATCATTGTGAAAAAAGCGTGGGGTGCTTCTTAAGAACTGATATATGGAGCTCTTCACGGTTTTTAAAATAAGTTCAAAATTGCGATTGCAATCTCGATTTGTATATGCTATGTTATATAATATGACATGAGTATAATCACATCGCTTGAAATGGAACTCATTATAAAGTAGCTAAAATTATTTATATTATTGAGCGTTACTAATTTTGAACAGTAAATATAGGTTTTATAAAACCGGTTGTATGCTATAAGACAACTAATAAAATGAACTGGTATTCTACAAATGCAATTGTATATCTTAGTTTCTAGTTACATTTGTACAACTTGCCATCAACGAACTAAAAGTTCAGAACTAAGATCAAAGAGAAATGGAATTTACACTGTATAAACTTGTTAGTAAAGTTAGAAACACAAAACAAATAGGCAAGTATGTGCAGCTGCTAGTTGCCGGTTTTGTATTTTCGTTGAAAGTTTTAGCTACTGTTTGAGTGAAGCTTTACAATCAGAAAACTGTACTAAGCTCTGATTATGATGACACTATGAGGAATATTCAAGAATTAAATATTGATATTTTCACCTAGAGCTAGCAGGTAATCAAAATATATATTATGATTGTAACAGATATTAGATGCGGACATTTATATTTTTTTAACTATATTAGAAAAGAGATTGTGATATACTCAAAATTTAAGATACAATTTTAAAGTTTTAGAACACAGGCACCCTATGAATTATGTTATATCATTGGTCTTACAAATCTTAAAATAAAATTTTCTGCTAAAATAGCAGAAAATAATGTTTGATTGATTTGATTCCAAGATATGAATACGGATCTCATACGTAATTCTTGCTTATTACTCAAACCAAATTCATTGAATGAGAATTAGCATGAATATAAAGCGCGCACTTTTAACATTTTGCAAGCAATTTTATTCGACGAACTAAATAAATGTGCAGCTACAGTCATAGAAAGCTAAGTGTCGTAAAGTCTCCGCATTTACTTAATTAAAACTCGGAGATTTCCAGTTTAATATTGAGTTCACGTGCAATGGAAGCAATAAATCGGGGCGTCAATTCTAAATAATTTTATGACATTTGGAGATTACGTCACCATTACGATGCTTTTTAATCCAACTGTAAATTTTGTATGCCGATACAACATTGCTGTCAATTGTTAAAAATGTTGATTGTTTAGTAGAATGAATTGTAAAATGATGTAATCAATCAAATTCTAGCATAAAACGGAACGAAAGTGAAAATGTTGCTTTCGAGACACAAACGACCCTATTGCATTTTAAAATAAGTTGAATTGTGCTCTAGTCTTCTAGACAAATCGGTCTACGGTAACTTCGGTAAAAACACAAACATAAAAATATTAACTGTGTCTGCTGGATATATCCTCCTTCTCCGGTTCAAAAGTATAAACATACTTACGTCACGTACAAAAAATCTACAAGAGTTATATTGATACAAACCTATTTAGATTATTCATATTCATTTACTTACTTATATTTGTAACATACAGTACAATGACAAATTTTGGGAAATATTAAGAGTTTATTTTTAAATAGGAACGTTTAAAATTTTTAACAATATTAAAAATGCTCTGTTTGAACTCCACGGTATTTAAACTACGATTACCCAATGCCTTTTGCATACACTTAACTTGAGCTATAACTAAGCGCTGCGCTTAGCCTGCCAAGCCACGGTCTCCATTCGAGAGCTCGTATGCTCTAGCGGTTTTGTCATTAAACGCCCCATTGCCACTTCAGCTTGCACATTAGATTTCGTTATGAAACGATCGGTTTCAATTTAACTAGAGGTTTTATGTTCTTAGGTATTGCTCTGGATATCCCTTGATGGAACCTGTAAGCACTACTAAGTGGTAGACTCGATACTGAGTCGTCAAGGTACGTACCACCGCAGTGCCTGATATCGTCTGGACTGGAGTGTTATGCATTTTTGTGTTTCGGGATGAATGCGCTAGGGAAATTACCAGGTATAAGAGACAAACATCTGTTGTCACGGGTGACGGGCGCAGTACGGCGTTGATGGAGGATAATAACTGTCTACCGGTTGTTGGTTTCCTTGGATGCCGCTCTGTCATGGTGAGACGTATAACTTACCATCAGGTGAGCGACCTGATCGTCCTGTACACTTATATCATAAAAAAACAAATTAGCCGGGATCGACGGACCACCATCCTAACCCATCGGACCAACACCTTAAGACATTAGATCACCATTCTAAGATATTAGCCGGGATTGACAGCTTAACATGCTCTCGGAAGCATGGTCTAGTGAAATGAGCGTTGTGGCATAGATGCGCGATCCGGGGATCATGCATTAGGTTGCGTTCTCACTGCGTGTTCTATCACACGCCAAGCCGCCCATGTTTATTTGAACGCGCCACGCGCAGTATTAACGGCGTAGCACCACCCGCGCCGATTTGTAGGCGCCCGCGCCCGTCTTGAATCTGCCGACTTAATACAGATTGCACATGCCACGCTGCGCCTTCTTGCGTATATCTATCCTGTCGGTCTGGCTAATACCTTGATGACCCGTCAACAGGCACTACGCGCTCGGTTAAAGGTCTGAAACCCACAAATGATGCAAGTTATCGAGAGAGGACTTAGTCCATCACTAGAAGTTATGGTTAAAGACGTACACAATAATGTTCTGAACAAAGATCAAATACAACAGAAAATAAATCAACAAACCCGTTAACTTGTGAACGCTCGCCGCCGAAAACGACTGAGCAATAAATGCGGGTTAACGCCATTGAAACTTTTAAAGAAATGAGCTAAACCCAACTGGGATAACGATGAACGTTTAACCCGTTATTTGCAAGATAAGTAATTGCCGTTGTATGCAGTAGCTTAAAGAACAACTTTTGCTTCAGTTAGCTACCCTTCGCCCTTTTTCTTTACAACCTCGGCAAAGTTGAGTTTTTAAAACAGTAATTAGAAAACAGAGGCGCGAAATTCTGCTTTCCGAAACAAAACTTCGTAAGCCTTTGAGTTGTCATTAAAAGAATTTCCATATTGCCGAGAACTTTATCAATGCTGTAAACGGATTTTACGTTTACTTAAAAAGAAATTATTTGCCTTTTAAATCTGAAGACATTTTTAAATATGTTTAAATAAGTTTAAAAAGTGTATCATGAATTATGAAAAAAATAATTAATTCATTAATTTGTTGAGATCAATAATATTAATTCTGTTTCAAGAGAACCAATATGAAAACGAAGTCAAAGAATACTGTGAATTAGTTTTTAGAATAGGGTAAAATTTTTGATAAGTTCCATTCCATAGCAAACTAAACTGAGCTCTGTTCTTACGTGCTCTTTTAAATATCCTTTACAACACTTGTAATTATATAATATTTATTTATAACCTAGGGATATTACATAGCAAAAAGGTACTTTTAAATGATTAAACACGTTGAAAAGCATTTAAAACACAAATTTATCCGGTCCAATGCCCCAATAAGAAGCAAAGGTGTTATCACGTCGAATGAATCAGTTCCAATTACGGCCGTTCTCGCCTCGGAAAATGGTCGTAATTTTAAAACGGACTGACGACGGATATTTATTGGTGTTTATCGATCACAAAATGTGTTAGTCAAGAGTTAAAAGCGAGAGAAACGTACGTGAAATTGGATGGTTTGTATGGGTACTATTTGGCACTATTTCTTAAACATGGATCACTGAAAACTTAAATAATGATAATATTGTATGATTTTTTGCAAGAAAAGAGTTCTTTTTAAAAACAATGTACGTGGAAACAAAATAATAAATTATTACATGCGTGTAGCTTTCATCAGAATATACCCCTTATTTTAATTAAAATAACACCTTAACTTTGGTTAAACATTACAAAATTACTTAGGCATTATACTGAAAGCATCCTTACCCGTCCGCCTAAACCTTTTAAGCTAACCGATTAAGCCAGCAGTCTGTTATTTCCTAAATCTTAATTGTTGAGCTGCAGTTTTGCAGTTTAAACACTCGTTAAGTTTCATTCGAACGGGCGGCAAGCGCGAAGTTTACTAGATTTTACACTCTACATTTTTGCAGTCCGGCACATTAGCAAGTTGCTTGACTTGTTGCCAGTAAATTGCTTGTAGGGTTGCTAGTAGACAAGTTTTTTATATTAACATTTTTTTGGGTTAAAGCCAAGTTATGCTACAATCAGCCAGTAAATTGTTTATAGGGTTGCTAGTAGAGATCATTTATTCTAACAATTTGTAAGAGTTAATGCCATAACAGTAATGCAAACACCAGACACTTGTAGGATGCTGTTTACACCTGAACGTGAAAAGCTAACACTTCAGTGTCTTTATCAGGTCATCTTTACATCTGGTTGTATATTCGTAATTAGGATATTATATATTCAAATAAAACGCCATAAATGTATGGGAAAGATAGGCTGTAACCCACCACTCTAGTTTCGGAATAAATAAATAATCGAGCGAGAAGGGAAAAAGTTTGTTTTATTTATATTAAACTTTAATCCTGGCAACACCGGCATACAATTGAGTTAGCATAAGAAAGCAGCTGCAAGTTGTATCAGCGGAACTTCCCGGGTCTTTTTTGAACTCAGCTGATTTTATCTTGATGCCGGTAACTTTAGGTGAAAGCAGTAATGAGGATACTTACAGTGACGTTTTTTATTCTGGAAGTTTGTATGGATAAGAATACATTGTTATCTAGGCTTCATTAAGAATGTGCAAAAATCATGCAAAACTTCCTATTAACGATACAATTTAAGTATTTTTATCTTTAAGGGATATATGGAGCAGACGGGCTGCAGGCTGAAGATGGCAAAGAAAGGTATAATAATTGTTAACAGAAATTTGAAAAATCAGCCGCACACTTTCACAGAAAATTTAGATTATTTTACACAACCCAACGGGTGCCGTAAGAGCCGGCTTAGTGACAAAATATTACTACAGTAAAGAAAGCTGCCGTCTTTTAACTAGGACCACGTTTACCCTCAAACGATTGATTTCGAATTATAAAGATGAAGTGATACAGTTACAAATCCTTTGTCTTTCTGTCTAATCAACACAACTGTACAGCTTTAGTTTTACAAATAAATAAACAATAAATACAGTTGAGTGACAAATAATTATTAAAAAAAACGTAGCCCAAAAACTTAGTCAGTATTAAGTACCCGACTTCTTAGGTAAAAATGCTTTAAAGTAAGTGATTTTACATAATAATAATAAGTATATTTATATGCAGGATAAATCGTAAATGATGTAGGAATATATTAATTTTAATTGTGTTTTATTCATGTCGTTTGCGATTTTCTCCGAAATAACTTCTTGGGGTTAGCGTGGTTTAAGCAAAAATATGGCTAACAGGGCTCTCTCATTATACTAATTTCAATATCTTACTTGCGAGCCATATCTGAGATTATTGCTAAACCCTTCACCATCAGTACAATAGCCCCACGACCAGCAGTAGACTTGTCATTGGGTGATAAAGTATTTGACAAAGTTCCATTTATGGTGAAAGAAAAGAAGAGATATTTATATGATCATTCCGCCACCTTCCTCTATATGAAGCTTTTATAAATAAATATATCATTTCATACAACGAAAATATTGAATGAATTTGTAGAAAATATAAGTACAAAATATCAAATTTTGTATTGACCCGAAAATCCATTAACGGGTCTAAGAATCAGAACATCTTAACGGTAATTTTTCTTCGCTGATTCATTTCATATAAAACGACATTCAATGCACTTCTTAATGGATTATGGATTTTTAATAAGATTATTTACTGAGGGGTATTGGCTACTGAGAAAACTGGAGTCTTTAGTTTTATAAACTCATTCAATGTATATATGACGTTAAATTAGTTTATTACAAAAAAGACGCCGAAAAAATATACAGATTTTCCGATGAAACGCCGGACAAAAAACCGCACCAAACAAGAACTTTTTGTAGATGCTTTCCAAAAATGCACCACGTCTCTGAGATGATTTTTAGGACAACCCAATGCAAGTCGTTATTTCACTGTGGTTTTCTCTGAGTGTACGGCACCTGTGTGATGTCGACTTAACTGATTCGTGGCAAGCATGGCAATTTCTCTGCCATATTTATAGGGTTTATATACTATGTGACATAATTTATCGAAGATTAAATAATTCAGGAACAAAGCAAGTAAATGATGGATGGAGCAAACTTCATTTGTCTATGCTAATGTCATAAAAACTGCGAATACAAAAAAAGTAGCCGATGACGATGCTAAGCTCCGTAATCATCTAGGTAATTAATGTTTCATGTCAATTAGGGTGATAAAAAATAATATTTCAAACTGTCCATGGCAAATAATTAAGCAGCTTTTTACGAAATAATTACCGTTTGGAGGGTAGTAGTCGATGGAATGTAGCCGATAAGTGCAACGTGGGGGGTAACCGCCATCTCTTAAAACCGTATTACAATAATATTACTTTGCCTTTTCTGGTGCATAAATGCTGACGTAACATTATAGTAATTATTGGTTTAAGAGATGGCGGTAACCCCCCTGAGGCCTAAACCACAGCCTTCTGTAATTCCCATAAATATTTTTCATTAATAAAAATAAAAACACTGCGGCCTAAGTCCTGTCCTTGAAAAGTAGTTATCAAGTGAAATGATTGGAACCAAAATTACGTAATTAAATTGCTTCAAAAACGCAATTTCATTGTTATTTTAAATATTTGAACATTAAACAGCAACGATGCCTCCTTTTTTCAGAATAAAACTTTCATCTGCTGTACATATTTCGTAGCAAATAATACTCATCATCATCGTTACAGCCTAATTATATCCACTGCTGAACGAAGGCCTCCCCTAATGATTTCCACGCGGGCCGATCCCTTGCAGTTGACATCCATCTGCTACCCGCCACCTTAACCAGATCATCCGTCCATCTGGTTAGGGGTCGGCCTACGTTTCGCTTTCCGTTACGTGGACGCCACTCGAGAACCTTTCCGCCCCATCGGCCATCGGTTCTACGCACTATGTGCCCTGCCCACTGCCACTTCAACTTGCTAATCCTCTGGGCTGTGTCGGTCACCCTACTTCTACGGATATCATCGTTTCGGATTTTATCGCGTAGGGAGACACCTAACATAGCCCTCTCCATAGCACGCTGAGCAACCTTGAGTCTATTCAAGGGGCCCTTAGTGAGCGACCACGTTTCGCTTCCGTATGTCATAACTGGCAACACACACTGGTCAAAGACCTTCGTCTTGAGACACTAAGGTATTTTGGACGAGAGATCTGCCTTAACTTTCCGAACGCTGCCCATTCGAATTGGATTCGACGAGAAACCTCTTTCTCGAAGTTGACCTACCCATTTGGACTACCTGTCCCNATGGATGGAGCAAACTTCATTGTCTATGCTAATGTCATAAAAATGCGAATACAAAAGTAGCCGATGACGATGCTAAGCTCCTAATCATCTAGGTAATTAATGTTTCATGTCAATTAGGGTGATAAAAAATATTTCAAACTGTCCATGGCATAATTAACGCAGCTTTTTACGAAATAATTACCGTTTGGAGGGTAGTAGTCGATGGAATGTAGCCGATAAGTGCAACGTGGGGGGTAACGCCATCTCTTAAAACCGTATTACAATAATATTACTTTGCCTTTTCTGGTGCATAAATGCTGACGTAACATTATAGTAATTATTGGTTTAAGAGATGGCGGTAACCCCCCTGAGGCCTAAACCACAGCCTTCTGTAATTCCCATAAATATTTTTCATTATAAAAAAAAAACACTGGCGGCTAAGTCCTGTCCTTGAAAAGTAGTTATCAGTGAAATGATTGGAACAAAATTTACGTAATTAAATTGCTTAAAAACGCAATTTCATTGTTTTTTAAATATTTGAACATTAAACAGCAACGATGCTCCTTTTTCAGAATAAAACTTTCATCTGCTGTACATATTTCGTAGCAAATAATACTCATCATCATCGTTACAGCCTAATTATATCCACTGCTGAACGAAGGCTCCCCTAATGATTTCCACGCGGGCCGATCCTTGCAGTTGACATCCATCTGCTACCGCCACCTTAACCAGATCATCCGTCCATCTGGTTAGGGGTCGGCCTACGTTCGCTTTCCGTTACGTGGACGCCACTCGAGAACCTTTCGCCATCGGCCATCGGTTCTACGCACTATGTGCCCTGCCCACTGCCACTTCAACTTGCTAATCCTCTGGCTATGTCGGTCACCTACTTCGACGGATATCATCGTTTCGGATTTTATCGCGTAGGGAGACACCTAACATAGCCTCTCCATAGCACGCTGAGCAACCTTGAGTCTATTCAAGGGGCCCTTGTGAGCGACACGTTTCGCTTCCGTATGTCATAATGGCAACACACACTGGTCAAAGACCTTCGTCTTGAGACACTGAGGTATTTTGGACGAGAAGATCTGCCTTAACTTTCCGAACGCTGCCCATTCGAATTGGATTCGACGAGAAACCTCTTTCTCGAAGTTGGACCTACCCATTTGGACTACCTGTCCCAGGTACACATATTCGTCTACAACTTCGAGGACAGAACTTCCAACTGATATCGGTATAGGTACGACATGGGCATTAGACATGACTTTCTTGTCCATGTTCATTTAAAGACCCACCTGAGAAGCTCTATCTAGGGTTTCGAGTATAGTGCTTAAATCCTCCATGGATTCTGCCATGACTATTATATCATCGGCAAATCGAAAATGAGTGATGTACTCGCATTAACGTTGATGCCAAGTCCTTTCCAATCGAGCAGCATAATACTATTAGCTTGTATTTAAACAACCCGCATTGTCTCGCCTGGTTAATTAAGGTTTGATTTCCACATACTTAGGTATGGTAAGGTGTGGTAAGGGTTGGGCCCTGGACTAGGGCTTAATGGGCTGGTTGATTAATTATGCAGGCTAACTGTAGCGCCACAAATTGAAGCTGCCGTATCACAGTTCATTACCAACCAACAATTAAGTGGTCTGCGAAGTCAAATTACAGAGCAACTACTGATATAAAAAACTCGTTATTGGATATACAATACGTAATTCAATTGATTGCGTTTTTAAATCATATGTTTATTATTAAGAATAAAGAAAACAGAAAAATAACTATCATTTATTTAGGAATTATATCTATAAACTGATATTTTATTCGCTACGACATTAATTAATATTTCATAATTATATTGTTTCACTGTTATTCAAATAGTCTTCGTCTTGCCATTTGAGGTCATACATGTAAATTTTTTTCTTTTTTTGTATCATTTTGCGTATTTACAAATAGTGTGTATAATAAAGAACTAAATATATAAATATTAAATAATAACATTTTTTTAATACAAACGGACTGACATTTATAACTCTAAATACTACATTTAAATAACCCGACTTTAAGAACTTTCTGTTTCTTTGCGAGATAAGTACCAAGGAGGTTTAAGTTAAGCCGGAAAAGGGCGAGGTAAGAAAATGAATATAATAAAGCCTTTGACTTTGCTTTGCTTGGATAAATTATTGGAAAACATAAATTCGTTTCACCCTACAAGTCTATAAAATCAAATCGAATGGTATCAAAAGGTTATGTTTAGTCGCTGTATTCATAGATAATGTATCATCATCATCAGTCCATTACACATCACCACCATGGGGCACGAGCCTACCCGAAAAGGTCCGCGGGCCAGTGCAGTTTCGCCGACTTCCCGCACAACCTTTTAATCTCTCCGCAGTTGTGCGTAGGTTTCCGCACGGTGTTTTGCCTTCACCGTAGGAGCGTCCGATATTGACGTACATATAATTTCAAAAATTCGAAAGTGCATTAGTAAGCGTAAATTTCTACACCATTGAGCCGCCGACGCCGGTATGTATATATAATTATATATGTTTTTATGTGATAAACCAGCAAACAAACAATTTTACTGACGCAGTCATAATTATCAACAGTCCATATGACTACAAAATAAGAATAATAACATGTATCTTTTGAATAAGTTTTTTGGGAACTAAGCATTAAAGAGTCAATTTCTTTTTTTCTATAAATTTAAGAAGCATGTTAGAAAGTATTGCGTAAGACTTGTTTTAAAGCTTCAGTATCGGAATTGGAATTATTTTTAGACACGTTGTTCGGCGAAACCAGACCCTCTTAACTTCCAAACATTCATCCGAACTTCCATGTAAAGAATATAAGAGGCAAAAGGAAATTTAAGTATCTGACAAATAAGGTAGATCCAACTTCAAAGGCTACGACGCCAATACAGCAAAAAGGAAAGCTTCTTAATTTATTATTTTTGAACATTGAGTCGCAAAATTGTATTGTTACTAAAAATTTATACTTTATTTTTGATGTTATGTTTTTTTCATACTCTTAAGTTGATTTCGTACAGTGTCATGTATTTGATTGAGTCTAGGGGAAAATGTGGTAGACAGAATTTAGCTTATAATTTTTTTAATAGCCAAGGACTATTAAAGACAGGAAAATTATAGACTTACACCAGGAATCCTCATAGACTGGTATTGGATTCTATTCCGAGAACTACACGGTATTTAAGGAATTGTTACGCGATGTGTATAAATATATACGTATATAATAAAATACCAGCACATATAATCACCCTATACGGGTAGGCTCGTGCCCCTAGGTGGGGACGTTTAATGAGCTGATGATGATGATGACATATAAAGGAACTACCATTTACTAGATTTAGGCCGACATTGCGAAAATGGTTAATACAAAATATTTTTATACTATGGATGAATTTATGAATAATAACTAATAAGACTAATGTGTATGGGGATTGTATTTTTGTGAGTGTGAATTTTTGTATGTATAAGAATGTTTTTATTGATTATTGTGTCCATTGATTGATTGTTCTGTATTGGAATTTATATTTGTATGCTGACATGTAAGCTAAATGTGTGATCTGCTCAAATTTACCTGTCATCTATTATTTACCACATTTATTACAAATAAACTATTCTATTCTATTTTATTCATAGCCAGTAATATGGGCACTAAAAACTGATAAACATACTTATATGCTTTTATTGTAACTGCATTTATATGATACATATAAACACACAGACCATTACAAATAGACATATAAACATGTCCACAAATGTGTACTGCCGGCCCGAGGATCGAAAAGGTACTCTTGGTGTAGTCGCCGAGGTTTCAACCATTATACCAAATGGGTTGTGATATCGTCCAGTTTATATATTTTCTTGGGCCATTGCTTGCTTGCAATGTATGTATGTGCGCCTCAGGTATTTATTAGTTTATCATAACGGTCATTCGCATGTGCTCTATATCATTTTTATGGGCAAGCACGAATTTTTTTAGAAAAGCTGTGTCCGTGGCAAAAGGTCACAGGGAATTAAACATCATTATGTCACAGCTTAGCTTATATTTAATAAGAATATTTTGAAAGGTTATGAATGAGGAAAACGATTGGGATCACGGTTTGGTAAATCCACCACTGAATATAGGTTTAGTCAGAGAGATGATTGTGGATGAAGTGAAAATGGCTATAAGGAGTATGAAGAATGGCAAAGCGGTTGGACCGGATGGTATACCAGTTGAAGTATGGAAATATTGAGTATGGATGGGTGGCACTGGCTGAGTTTATTTTCGGAAAGTTGTTGCATGAGGAAGTGATACCAGATGAATGGTGCAACAGTACGTTGGTACCTATATTCAAAAACAAAGGGGATGTCCAAGATTGCAGCAACTACCGAGGAATAAAGCTCATGTCTCATACGATGAAAGTTTGGGAAAGAGTAATAGAAAGAAGAATAAGAGAAGAGAATGAAATACACAGAACCAGTTTGGATTCATGCCGGGAAGAGGGACAACGGATGCCATTTTCAGTGTTCGCCAACTCTGTGAAAGTACAGACGTGTGCATAGAAATCTGCATATGGTATTTATAGATTTAGGAAAGGCGTATGACCGTGTCCCTCGAGAGGTTTTGTGGTGGGCTTTGATTGAGAAAGGTGTGCCTTTGAAGTATGTAGAGCTTATCCGTGCTTATATGATGTACAACGCATCTGGTACACGCGTAAGGTCAGCCGCTGGTACTACTGGCAGTTTCGGGGTGGCGGTAGGCCTTCACCAAGGTCAACATTAAGCCTTACTTTTCCTATTAATTATGGATGCTCTTACTTGGGACATACAGGAGGAGGCACCCTGGTGCATGCTGTTTGCTGACGATATCGTTCTCGTTGGTGAAGTGGGACTTGAGTTACAGAGTAGATTGGTGAGGTGGCAACAGAAACTGGAGAGTGTTGGCTTGAAGATCAGCAGAAGTAAAACAGAATACCTGTTTTGTGATTTCGGCGGTCTCTCCGATCCTGTTTCTATCACGCTAGATGGCGTAAGGCTGCCTACTTGCTCCGATTTTAAATACCTCGGTTCTATCATACAGGGAGATGGAGGAATTGATCGCGCGGTGCAGCACAGAATAAACGCAGGATAATGGGATAAGGGTAGGAGAGTGATGATGATATGTCACAGCTTAGCTTATTATTATATCATTATGGGTTACACTCTCTAAACTTTTGCAGTCAATTATGCGCCAGATATTCCGATCATCCGCTTTTTTCATCCACCCTCCACTAGCGACCAGTCATTGATCCATTGGACCAGAGGGTGTCATTAATTTGAGTCATTGGATTATTATCGGTAGAAGTAGCGGATTACTTACCATATTATAAATGCGAAAGTAACGGCGTCTGTTTGAAATGCTAAAAGTCTAAACAGAGTTTGAAAATATTTGGCATAGATATCGATGGAAACGTGGAGACAGACAAAATCTACTCTTTGTCAACGAACTCCCTCCTCCTTAAAATGGGGGGGTGGAAGTTTGTATTGAGCAATATGCAACTTTTAAGATAGAGAGTCAAAAATTGCTATGCTGACTATTTGTCATTAACACAAAAAAAATAGCATAGTTTTTTTTTGTTTTCGTAACCAGGAAATGGGAACTTTGCTACTCCGAATTTTAAACGAGCGAAGCTGCCGTCAAAAGCTAGTTCTGACATATCTCTGCATTACAACTTCATCTAAAATTCACAGAAACCTATAACATTACGTTACCTCGTCGATAAATCCTAATTACTCTCCATATTGTTTCTCAAAATTGTAATCGAATACGATGGGTTCAATGTCAACAATTAATTTAGCAGTTCGCTTCGAATACATATTAATTAATTCTCACAAAATTACCTGGCATGTCGTGTGTACTAACTAGGAGGAAGGCCATCAATTGTCTAGGTGTTGAATATATTGTGTTTAACACCTGACTCAATCGACTTAATTTGTCACTCGAAGCTAAATAATTACATTGTACTGGACATATAGAAATGTATTTGGGGAAATACAAATATTAAATTTGGAATTAAAATCAAATATATATTATTTATTTGGAATAATCATCATCATCAGCTCATAATAACTCCCCACCGAGGGGCATGGGCCTACCTGTAAAGGGGTTATCGTCCACGCGGGCCCAGTATGGATTGGCCGACTACACGCACAACCTTTGAATCTCTTCGCAGGCACGCGCAGGTTTCCTCTCGATGTTTTCCCTACCGTACGATCGTCGGATTAACGAACACATAATTCGTACATAAAATAAATTGGAACCTGCACCCTTCAGATCGAAAGGCAACAGTACACACCAATGAGCCACGGACGCTCCGAATTACTTTAAAGTTGATAAAGGTAATATTATGACCATATGAAAGTAAAAATTCAAAATTTTTATAAAATTAATTAAGCACTTCACTATTGTTTTATCTTCTCATACATCCCCTACAGTTTTCTATAGTAAACATTATTTTAATAAATAAGCATTTAGGGTTTACCTTTATTAAAATTTTGTTTTTTGACTCTGGAAATACAAACTTAATCATAATAAAACAACCATACTGCGTTGTGCAAATGAAGTAGTATTACGCTTTGTGATACATAAACTCTTGCCAAGTAACGCCCTTGTGTAACCTAAACCCTATTCACGAGGTTTCCTTCTCAGAAAATTTGCAGTACTCTTTGGTGTCATACTAGCTAAATATTTGTATATAAAAATATTGAATATTCGCTTTGCTGTATAAATTTATGGTTAAACGTAAATTCTTTTTACAATATCATTAATATCAGACATATTTTTATGTAGGAGTAATTTTTATTACAATAAAGTTTATATAATTAAGTGATAAAATATGTTTCATAATAGCTTCTATTTTAACCACGCACACAAACGCCTCTCGCACGCACGCACACTTTTGATTTGTGATGACTTACTTTTTTATGTATTATTTAATTGCTGATAACAAATTATTTTTCAGATGGATCGGAAATACCAGTGCCAAAAAAATAGCGAAAGCTTCAAAATTTTCTTGTCAAAACCTTTTAGAGGTTCATAGATTACATATTTTATACTTACAAAGTTAGGATAAGGTAGTGCTTAGTTTCGCAGAAAAAGGGTGTGACATACAGACGGACAGACAATGCAGCTTTATTATTTTAGTAGTATAATGCGTCACTAGAGATATCTACGCAGATGTTAAACACCGCCTGTATTAGGAAAATGTAGCTAAAATATACAATCAATATTGTTTTTCATTACAAAGAATGAACAACATTTATTTACCACATGCACAAAAAGATAGAAATGTACAAACAGAAAACCTACAAATTTTCGAACGCAGAACAATAACAGGTAATATTATCGTTTAATGGGATCCAACCTCAGCTTGTGCTTCGGCGAGCTACAAGACCGGTGCAGCGCTAATGTGGGACTACTGGGTGGAACCTGGTTCAGTGGCATATACAAAAACATATACCTATCTATAAATTCATTTATATGTACAAACATTGTAAATCCGACGTTCTTACAGTGAAGGAAAACATCGTGAGGAAACCTGCGCACGCCTACGAAGAAATTAAAAGGTTGTGCGTGAAGTCGGCCAATCCACTGGGCTCGCGTGGACGACTAAGGCCTAAACACCCGCGTAAGGGTAGGCTCATGCCCCTCGTTGGGGGCGTTTAATGAGCTGATGATGATGACGTTATAAACAATAATAAAAGCAAGAGACAATATTACACAAAATAAGAAACATTATATAGCGAAAAAAAATAATAAATACATAATAAAATCGTAATAATAGCAATTGACAACTGAAATAAAACATTAGAACTTAGTATTTTCTCTTGATATTTATTCACTATGTCATTAATACAAATCTCACAGACAAAATAACAGACTCTCTCCCTCTCTTCAACCTATTGCAGTCCTCTGCTGGACATAGGTCTCCCCCATTTTGCGCCAGACATCCCGGTCCTCCGCTTTTCTCATCCAGCCTCCACCAGCGACCTAAATAACAGACTGGTGTACAAAAATTAAAGTATTGTTTTATTTTTCACCTTGTTAATTTTATGTAACAGTATCTAAATAATTAAAAGTTTCAGTTTCGTAGACAAAGGAATAATGAACAGCCCTGAAATTACAGTTAACAAGCTAGTTAAAGTTTAAAATTTTGTTTAACTAGAAATTATAGGTACATTTTAAAATATAAATATTTATGTTTATTAGGAGGCTATATGTATTTCGAAGTATTTTTTCTTAAAATTGCAGTAATTTGGTAAAGCTTATTATAAATATCAACGTTCAATAGCATAGATAAAAATAGGGGCAATGGAATTATATTTTGCAGGAAAAATGTCCTCTGTTTCGACTGTACATACAAAGAACCTCGAGAAATTTAAATAGTGTAGTCAACTATCGTAATATACACACTGACTGTTGGATTGGTTCACAAGTGTAAAGTAACTCAATGGGCAATATACTGAGCTATGCTCGGGGTTTCTCAGAGAGTCAAGTGGGTTTTAATAAATAAATATCCACGATCATTCATAGAAACACCTAGACAATTACATACATATTTGTTCATGCGCAAAATGTTTGTGATGCCCAGAAATCGATTCTAAACCCTCATCGTAGTAGCCGACGTCTCGACCATTACACCACGTGGATCGTCAAATGAAAATTTTAAGTTTACTGACATTAACCAACTAATTTTATTTGCCCAGTAATCTTATATTTTTTACAAAGCAGTACCACATTAAGTAAAGCAATAAGGTCTCATGTAAAAGCTGGTCACGCGGGTACGTGAAGCAGTTAAATTACGAAGTAATGTATCCCAATACGCACGTACTACTTCGCTTTACAATGTTTCTGGTGCAAATGTTACTGTAATAAAAGCTGAATTAGTGGATACAGAAGTGTAGATAACGATTTTTAGTTTTCTACAATTGAATATTCATGTTATGTAGTTTTTGTATCACTTTTTAACTGGCTTCAAAAAGGTTCAACCGTGTAATTATATGCTTTTTTATGTTTGTTCGCGGATATCTTTATCGTTTATGAACCGATTTTAATGATTTTTTTGTTTGAAAGAGGTAATTTCAAGGATGGTTCCATAAGGAAGTCAGGGTTTGATAAAGAACCCAGAGAAATGGAACTTTTAAAAATCGACTCAGAGCATTGCAGTATATTTATTCCAGTGATTATGCCTACCAGGAATCACTCAAAATTGAAAAAAAATGTATAAAAAAATACCGATTATAAACTAAAAAGCTAAAAATAAGATTTCCATTATTTTGATGTCGTTGCAAACAAACTCTTCAGCTTTATAATATAGGTAGGTAGTTTAGTTAGAAGTCGGTATTTTTAAAAATATATTTTCTACTTGATTTTGCACGTGTATAATAAGATTTTCATATTAACATACAAAAATAAAGTGTGTGTTATCAAACTAGGCTTTTATAAGTCCTCTTCGTGCGATTTACATCCAATACGCTTAATAACGACATACAGGCCAAAGACAACAATAGTTTTACGCTTTAAAGCGTAGAACAACTTTAAAGCGTAAACTCGAATATATTCAATTAAGTTACTCGTACTCGTTACGTATACGTAGTCAATTACTGAAATTGATGTAAACAAGTGATTACGGACTCGTAACCGATTCTATTAGACAAAGAATCCCTTACAATTTGACCTGCGTTCAACAGTTAAGAAGTTAGGGCGTTAACATTCAACAAGTACCTAACTCGAATGAAGCCAGACCCTATCGTGAACTATCTTCACTTAGAACTTTTGTTCAAGTTTCCCAAGACGGATTTCAGTCGTTTCAATGGGGTTTTCTGGTCTCTACCTATAGATCGTTAGCCGCATGAATTATTCGTCTCAATAAATCTAAGACGATAAATCCATGCTAACAAAATTATAGTTTAATTGTACACCTGCACAAGTATGTGCAACTGAAATAATATTCAGTGTTAGTAACACTAAATAAAATAATAAAAGAGCGTCAGTGGCTCAATGGTGTGGACTGTCGCCTTCCTACCGGTAGGGCTGAGGTTCAAATCCCGACACGTACCAATGTGTTTTCGAATTTTCGAAAATATATGTACGTTATCCGACGCTCTTACGGTGAAGGAAAGCATCGTGAGGAAACCTTCATGCACACCTGCAAAGAGATTCGAAGGTTGTGTGTGAAGTCGTCAATCCGCACTTGGCCCGCGTGGACGACTAAGGCCTAATCACCCTATACGGGTAGGCTCGTGCCTCCGTGGGGACGTTTAATGAGCTGTTGATGATGAACACTAAATATGTCCACATAGACGTTTTGTACATAAGCAAGTTAATTTTAAATTATGTTATAGGCACATAATTAAAAATTTAATTAGCTTTCTAAGTGAAGATCTTTTCAATAATAATAGTAGTGTGGTCTCATTTAATAACTAACTATTTAAGCTGTATTACTCAGATTTTTTAAACTGTATTGAAGGCGGGGTAAAGCGTGGGTGACATGACCTTCGCGGTCTAAAGGGCCTCGCGCCCCGAAGGCCCGCAGATGCAATTATTGATATAATTACTCATAATATTGTCTCTCTCTCGCTCTTCAACCTATCGCAGTCAACTGCTGGACATAGGTCTCCCCCCATTTTGCGTTAGATATCCGGGTCCTCCGCTACCACCAGCGACCTATCGCAAGTCGTCGGTCCATCGGGCCGGAGGGCATCCTACGCTACGCTTGCAAAGACGCGGTCTCCACCTCGCTCGTCTGCTCGCCCGTTGGAGCTCGTCTGCTCCAACAGCCATCAGTTCTGCGACATACCTGACCAACCCACTGCCACTTCAACATGTTGTCTAGAAATAAATAATAAAAAAACCATCTAACAAGTATCTGACAATAACTAACTAACTTCTGTATTCGCTTATCTAAAGAAAATAAGTACAATGAGAAGTTTGCATTTTAATTAATAATTTGGTAATAAAAGAAATTTTTCAGCATTGCCTATTCCATTTTTCGAATATTTGACATGATATTCAATTAACACAATATTATTTACAAGTCTATCCCAAACCAATTTTAGAAATCGATTATAGTTTGAAAGCCTAAAAGCTCTGAAATGCTACGTGCATTATTGTACAAGTTATTCTAATTTAACATTTTGAACTGCTTTTTAATAAATTATTCTACAAAGCTTTTAGTTTATCGTATTTTTAACATTATATTTATTATTTATTTATCGTATTTTGAACATTTTAAACCTACAATAAGTTTTAATTAATGTAGGCATATTTTTAAAGCAAGTTTTAAGCGAGTTTTTTATTACTTAGGTACTAAGACGAATTCGAAGACGAACCGTAGACCTTGTTTTATTTTAAATGCCTTAAGCTATAAGGATTAACTTTATTAAATTTAACTAAGAGGAACCGCCTCCACTTTGCGAGCAGCAATTAAAATAAGACCAGGTATAAAAGTCCAGGCGTTGCCTTGACATGCCTTGAATGGGCTTAAATAATTCTATGGCAACTAAAGAAACATCCCCATTTGCAAAAAAAATCTTTACACTACTGGAAAAAGGCTTCCTTTTTAAAAACTCTTACAGTATATTTATTACATTTGAACACAACAATATTTTGAAAGAGTAAGTTTACTCTTTCAAAATATTGTAGTGTTCAAACTTACTTTTTTGCTGAATCCTTTTCGCTTTTTATTTTTTGCTGAAAACTAAAGTTTTCACGGAAATGTTCGGTTTGCCAAAATCTCGTCTGGTATTAGGCAGACTGCAAAACAAATTTAGATTTGTTGTCACGGTTCTCAGTAATTTCTCTAGCCTCTAGCCTTGGAACCCATGGCTTTCATGACCTCCTTATTTCATATGGTTTAACCAATAAGGTCTTTCAGCCTGCAATGACCAAACCAAATCGGGAAATGGCACAAAGAGATTTTCACACCAATGATCCACCGGCGCACATTGAGAGGATCACAGAGGTTCACAGAGGTTGTATAAAGCTATAATAAAAGATACTACAAGTATCTTAATAATTCATGAACCTTGTGTTTTCGTTTTAAACATTCTTATTTGAAAGAACACGAGATACTGTCGAACTCAGGTTCCATTCAAAGTTCTATTAGATTTTCTTTCGTCTCATAAATGAAAATCAATCTAAAGTACCTTGGTATTAGGCTGAATCTCGGGCACAATATATCTTCAACTTATAATAATGGGCATCAATTTAAATCAGTTACAGTTGAGTGATTAAATTTTCAAGTCAGCAAGATTAAGCAAATTGGCGTGTAGAGAGTATTGAAAACCGGGCTGAAAAGTTTTGTTTAATGTTGGATACGCACTTAACTTTATGCGTGTTCTTGATTACCTTAACTTTATTAACTGTTTCAAAATATTTTGCTTCAATTTCAATGCTTTAATATATTAATTTGTCTCGCTTCTAACTTCTACAGTCCACTGCTTGACAAAGGTATTCATCAATCTGTACTGTAATTTCAGTCCTCCGCTTTCTCATCAAAGCAAGATAAGCCCTATGCTTTCCAAAACGTGGTCTCCACTCCAAAAGTCCATACGTGACCAGCCAAACTGTATGTTACATAATTCAGACCTTAGGTGTGTCTAGAGATTCAAAAGTAAAGAAATTACGTAATTATTTCGCCAATTACCTTGATTACTACTTACTACAACGAACCTCTGGTAGTTTTTGAAATAGGTTGTAATTGTAGCGTTTAATGTTTTATCCGAAGTCTCGGGTGACGAGTGCAGGACAGTGGTGACAGAAAATAATAACTACTGCTGTATTAATATCCTTCGACACTGAATCCGTCATGGTCAGGCGTATCACTAACTAGCAGGTGAGCTAACTCACCGCCGAATTCACTAAACGGCGACAAAAATACCAGAGAGAATTGCCCTTTTTAGATTTCCTTACTGGATGGCTAGAGGTATGGTTTTCTTTTATCAAAACAAAGCAGCCAATTATAACAACATAAGAGTAAAAAATGGCAGTTTTATATTAGCTTAGAATCTCTTAGTTTAATTCTGGAAATATCATCTTACAATGTAAAATTACCGAATATAAGAGACCTAACATCTGTTGTCTCGGGTATCAAGAGCAGTGCGGCTTTGGTGGAAAATAATAACTGTTTATCAGTTGTTAGTCTCAATCGTTCGTAGTTCGTAGTCGTTCTATAATGGTCAGGCGTGACACTTACCATCAGGTGAGCGTCCTGACCGTCCTGTACACTTTGTAACATAAAATATTCTTAACAGTGTACCTAGACTTTTCCAAGGGGGACAGTGCAAAATTCATTTACATACGAGTCAAAAGGTTCTATTGTACGTAAGCGGCTTTATTCATGATTCATGAAGCGCAACATTTCACATTCCACACACTACCTGGTACGTGATGTAAATCCGGTGCAACGTGCAACTTTGTTCTTAGTGCTAAAATGTGTTTGCAGTTACGCTACGAAAGATTGATGGCCACACTATGTGACGATATCAAGACTGATGTACAGTGAAAAGGTCGGAAAAGAAGTCAACGAAATAATACATTTAGGTTTGTAGGTAGTACGATAAACTCTTTTCAGTGTTACTAGGTTTCCCTTAAGAATGTCAAACTTTTTTATTTTTTGTTTACTAGGTGGTTCACTCGATACCATCGCAGAACCAGATATTATCCTGTGAAACAGGAGTGTTGTGCACTTTTGTGTTTCAGGTGAGGGCACTGTAGCTAGTGAAATTACTGGGTATAAGAGACCTGACATCTGTCGTCTCGAGCGTCGGGCGCAGTGCGGCATTGATGGAGGATATTAAGTCCATCAGTTGTTGTTTTTCTTTTTCAATGCCGCTCTTTCATGGTTAGGCGTATCACTTACCATCAGGTGAGCGTCCCGACCGTCCTGTACACTTGCAACATAAAAAAAATAGATACATTCGAGAGGTTTTCTTTTTAAAAATTAAGTGTCTAATTTTTTAATTTTAAATAAATAAATAAGTATCTAATGTACGTATATTGTGTCTGTACATTTTACAATTTCAATGCAAAATATTAAAAAGGTAAGGTGGAATTGGAATGTTAACGGTTTAAAAATAATTTGAGAAGCTTATGAATTTGACTAACACATCAATACCTCGTTACTATTAATCGAATCTTCATCAAAAATAAATAAATACTCTTAATCAACTAATTAATTCTCGTTACTGCCGTAGTTATTATACGTTGATTTTATTTTGAATTAAAGGTATTGGAATTGTGTAAACTTATGTAATTAAAAACGCGACGCCATAGTTTTGTAGTGACATAGAGAATGTATGGAAATAAGTATTGTGGCAATATGTGACCCTCTAGTGATGTATTTGTGGCAATTGGCACTTGGACAGGACAAATGAAGAAATAGTTGATAGAGCGGTAAGAATTTCGATTGGCGTTTGCAGAACGGAAAATGAAGCGTAAGCCGACCCCTAACCAGGTGGTGAAAAATAGAAAGTTGTAACTACTTTCCGCGTGGGTATCACTAGGGTAGGCGTTCAGAATGGTCATATGAGAATTTAGTGAGAATGATAATGTTACTGCAATTTTTAGACTAGATTAGACATTTGGCCGCTATGTCACCTGATGTTAAGTGATGATATGGCCGGATATGATTATGCCTGTATAGGAACAGCCCGTTCACTGTTGCATTGAATATGTCAAGATTATAGTGATCAGGGAAAACGCTAGCAGGCAAGGAGTTTCACTCGTTTGCCGTACGCATTAATAAATGTTGTAAATTAAATATACTAAAAGCAAACACAGCAGAAAACAACGTACTTTGCTTGAAATGTTATATTTAGTTTTTATTTTATTTTTATTCATTTATTTCTGCAAAAAAGTACACATTAGGTATAACAAAACTTTGCTTTCTGCCAAACTGTGCAACAGTTTGTTGACAAATTCTAAACGTATTATAAGTATTATATCTTTATAAATAAAAATAAAACTTTGCCATGAAGCTATTTTAGGCTTTGCACAAAACCCACATATGTGATATAACGTCTCAAGAGAATTGAGCAGTAAAAAGCCCAGACGTACAAATGAGATGTTTAAAAATATGGCCCATTAAAATTGGCTACCAGCACTTAGGGGTGACATAAAAAGACATTTATTCTTCTAGTATACATGTAACTTTATTGGTACCATCGAGACTATTTCTTTACCAACTTTAAAGTCTTTCAAACAAGGGAATAAATGTATTATTAATATACATTATTTGATGAAATATTTCCGAAGATGATACACTGCATTGGATATCCCCCCGCACCGCCCTAAGCCGATGTTCGAGTCCCGTTCGTGGACGCCCTTAGGCTGGTTGTGTTAATTTTAAGGCTAAGAGCAATCCGCGCTCGTCGATGCCCGGTGAAGCTGTAAAGGCCATCTGCGGCCAACAACAGTAGTCAGTTCGAAAAAAAAAACAGTGCATTGGAGAGCACGTTAAACCGTCGATCTTGGGTACAATTTTAGAATCGTAGCTGTCAACACCCACCAGTCCACACTGGGCCTGCCTGATGGGCTACGGTTTAATCTTCCTACAGTTATGATGTTCACGAAGACCTGTGCCCTGCTCTAAAAACGTAGGTAAAATTTGCTATCAAACCTATGCAAATTTCAGAAGCTTAAGACGATAAGCGTTTCGGTATCTGTATCAGGCAGTGGTATAGTTTTCCAATATCAACAGAGATCTATAGAAAACATAAACTTCCGTAATCAATTTCGCTACGTCAGTGCGTATTAGTTATCAATGAAGCCTCGTCCATTGTACAAATTCGCGCGTGGACGACTACGGCCTAATCACCCTATACGGATAGGCTTGTGCTCCTCGGTGGGGACGTTTAATGAGCTGATGATGATGATCATTTTCCTCAAGTCCAGTCGTAGATATATAATACTTTCCAACATGTCAGTTGACGACCCTAATTGCGTCAATTTTATTAACTTAGATAAACAATGAACTAAATTTATTCATAATAAGGATGAGCACTCAAATGAAACTCATTATTGTCATGGACAAAAACTCAGAATAATGTTTTCATTAAAATTTCTGTGAAAAACTTAATTTTATAGAAAGTAATGGCTCATAAATAAAAATTGTAGCTACAATCATAACATTTAAATAGCACCTTTTTACGATGGTGTGCAAATCAATGCAAGTCATGAATAAAGAACAAATGAAAGACCCTGATAAACGGTTACATTAGGTGTAGGAAAAGCAATCCAAAAACATTATAAAAGATAGACTGTAATTACTACTTCAACTCTCTCCTAGTTAAAAATATTTATTAGAGTAAGTGGAACCACGACAAAGTTTTGCAAAACAAAATATAATTACTCGTACAGTTCCAAACTTTGGTAATAGCATTAAGATTTAGTTCATTCAAAACTATCAAAGACGTCGTTGACGTGGGCGGACTAAAAGGAGTTTTAATTTTATCTTGTAAAGGTCACTAGGTATGAAAGGCTCAATTAACTTTAAGTAAGAGACATTTATTGCTGTCTTCTTGAAGTAAGTTTAGAAAGTTATGCAGTAAATGAGGCTCTTTCCGCCTCTAAGCACCACTAGCTTGTATCATTATGTTTGGCTTAGTAATAAGCAATTTCCTACGTTTCATGATTAAGTATATTCAGGTAATCTTGTACTATGCGTATAGCATCTCGTGTTATTAGTTATGAAATGAGTATATATATATAATTTATTTATAAGTAGGTATTTATAAAGTATTATAGTGCACCGAAATACACATGGGATTTGGGGCAGGGTAGGTAATAAATGCAATTTATCTTTAACTTTAATACATAAATTTATGATAACTATATATATTATATAACGAATATAATAACTTGGAAGATATTGAGTAATTTATATACTAGCATAAAAATACCAACACATCAGTTATCCTCCAAATATTCTAAACGCGAAAATAAGTAAGAATTTATGTATCCAAACATTCTTGTGTTTACATTGTGGATATGAATTTTAAAAAAGTAATGATAATGTTGCTTTCTGAGTACAACAGTACATAAATACTGGTATATAACTTTGCTGATATTTTGAAAGTTATCTAAACCGGTTATTTTGGTTGGTGTCCAAATATACAATAAGTCAATTAAATCTATTTTTTATTTGTCTTGCCGAGGAAAGCTAACATCCGTAAATTTGTTTTACGTAATTACCTCGCTGCTCAATTTAGATCAAAGTAGCCTTGTTTTGATAAAACAAATTAAATAATGGCGTATTATCAAATTGGTTTATCGGTTGTTTGTTTAAACAATATAATAATAATGTTTATTATTATTCTTATTAGGTTGGTAGGCGGATTAATGAGCTATCAAATCGATCCTGGTGTTAGACTTTCGAAACCACTTTATGACCTAAGGCCCGTATTCCAGAGCGAGACTCAAGCTTTGATCTTCTTATTATTATTTTATTATTATCATTACTTAAGTACAGTTAGAATGGGATAGCACTCCATACGATAATAATAATAATAAATCTTTATTTGATAATATTTTACATTGTACAACAATAAATGTGTGTGTTAATTAGTTTATATGCGTGATTGTGCAAGTGCGTGTGTATTGTGTCGTGTATGTATGTGTGCGTAAAGGTGTATTGTGTTGTGTATGTAGGTATGTATGTGTGCGTAAAGATGTATTGTGTTGTGTACATATGTATGTGTGCGTAAATGTGTATTATGTTAGCCATATATATTGTTAAGAAAACCTAATAAAATAGGCCTTCAATTGCATCATAGTCAAGTTCATTCAGTTTTAATGTAAGTAACTTTTTAAACTCAAAGTTGTTAAGTTTATTAACGATATTTATATTGTTAAAAAGTTTATTATAAATCATTGGTGAACAGTACTCATAGCTTTTTCGCGCAAACGTTGTGTTTACTTTTGGTAGAGGCAGCTTAACTGTTCTCTTGTTACAGGTAGGAAGCAGGGGTACTTTGAAGCGGTGATATCTACGCAAGCATCGATATATAAATAACTTCCTAACAGTCAATACCTTAAATTTTTGGTAGAGGTCAACAGTGGGGAATCTATAGGGTAGTCGCTAAATTACTTTAATGACGGCTCTTTGTGCTAAACGATAAATAGCATCATCCCTTTTTAACTCAATTTCATTATAGATCAACGTTGAGTCTGGTTCTAGAATACGGGCCTTAGACTACTAGACAGATTATCATCATCAGCTCATTAAACGTACCCATCGAGGGACACGAGCCTACCCGTATAGGGTGATTAGGCCTTTGTCGTCCACGTGGGTCCAGTGCGGGTTGGACGACTTCACGCACAGCCTTTAAATTTCTTCGCAGCGTGCGCAGGTTTCTCACGATGTTTTCCTTCATCGTAAGAGCGTCGGATAACGTACATATATTTTTCGAAAAATCGAAATCACATTGGTACGTGGCGGGATTTGAACCTCAGCCCTCCCGGTAGGAGGGTGACAGTCCACACCATTGAGCCGCCGATGCTCACTAGACAGATTTATTTAACCGATATTCTACAATTCAAAAGTCCATAGAAAAAATACACACATTTTCATTTTGTAATGCAGAAAGTAAAATCAAAATTAGGGTTCTTAGTTAATATATCAGTATATTTTACTATGGAAGTACGAGTATTTCATAATTATGGTTATAATCTGATCATTTTGATCTCTATCAAAGATGCGACATCATCATATCAAATTGCAATCCTGTCGTGTCGATTAAGGTCAATTCATCCTATTACCGTGCCTAATGACGTGTGTTCAATAGGTTTGTCGCCTGCATCAATATGCGTACATATTAGATACATATAGATGTTAATTTATCTATGATTGAACTAATTAAGCCTATAATGTACCACAAAAAGGCACAGGACATTCTATAACTACTCTTTCATCATCATCAGCTCATTAAACGTCCCCACCGAGGGGCACGAGCCTACCCGTATAGGGTGATTAGGCCTTAGTCGTCCACGCGGGCCCAGTGCGGATTGGACGACTTCACACACAACCTTCGAATCTCTTCGCAGGCGTGCATGAAGGTTTCCTCACGATGTTTTCCTTCACCGTAAGAGCGTCGGATAACGTACATATATTTTCGAAAATTCGAAAATACATTGGTACGTGTCGGGATTTGAACCTCAGCCCTCCCGGTAGGAAGGCGACAGTCCACACCTCTGAGCCACCGACGCTGTTAACTACTCTTTTTTTTGGAATAACAGCTTAGATAAACAATTAACTAACTAGATGCACAATCAAGAAGAAACGTTGACCTAAAAATGCCCGAGTCGCATGACATAAACGTGTTATTATTTGCATATCATTATAATTTGCATATTTTGACCTTAACGCGTCATAGAAAAAGTATAAAATCAAAAGCACAAGCACACTAATATGTCATTATGACATGTAGGGAACGACGTAAATATGAATGAAAATTTTGCCCAACTGACGCGGTGGTGGATCTGCATTTCCCTGCAGTGGAACTCTTAAAATTATGGTTAATTAATTAATTATTTATTATTCAAATGATTATGATATCCGATTAAGTTGTGCAAAACATAAATTTTCTGTTTTTTCCTCTTCATAATCGAGTCGATTTTAAATGTTTTATTTGTGAAAAAATATTTATTCACGTGCACGTCATTTAGTATTTAAGATACATACGTCCAACATTTTTTCTATAAAAACTGTTTCAATTCAAATTATTATGTCACTCCTAATACCTTGATTGCCGGCAACAGGTTTACCGTACCGTATCTATTTATTTCCCACGTAGCTTAACATTTAACTCCAATACGTTGTCTGGGGGAAGGATTTACGTTTATTCTTCGACACAGAGACGGATCAAGATCGTCTTGATCTAGACAAAATTGGAGTTAGAGCTTTAGCTTATACCGAAGACGCTGCTTGCATGTCTACAATATAAGGTGTGGGTATTATGTAATGTAGTATATTAGTTCATAAATATGTATTTTAAATTTAAATGTAATAGTAAATGATAATGTTCTTATTGCAGTTTATATTCTCCGTCAATGCCGCACTGCGCCCGACACCATATACAACAGATGTTAGATATCTTATATCTCTTATTTGACTAGCTACAGTGCTCGCATCCCGAAACAAAAGTGCATAACACTCCTGTTTTTGGCACTACGGTGGTACCTACCTAGACGACTCAGTATCGAGTCTACTACACATGCTTAAAGTTATCAAGTGTAGCAACGTCTAGCCATTTCCATGAGAATGATTTCACCTACCAGACCTGAACGAAATCAGCAAAAAACACTAACAATTTATTACTAGTTATATTATATGATTTCGAATAGAAACCATTTTGTAGATTTTTAAGGAATTTGAAAACTATTTGTCGTAGCGGTCTGAGCATCGCTTCAGAACGCTGAATGATCTGGGGGTCGTGGATTCCGTTAGTGACCACATAGTGTAAGTCACTTTATGCGCTGTCTCCCAGTTTGGTTACGATATTGCAGCAGTAAGGTAAATGATATTGCTGCTCATAAAAAAGTATATAGATATGTTCATCTGTCGTTTAGTATCCATATTACAGGCTACTGCTTAGTTTGGGGCTAGATGGCGCTGTGTTAATGTCACTGGATATTCATTTATGATCACTTGCAAACCTTTGTTTGCCCTTTAAACTTTTTTCTTATTGAATAATCATAAGATAATTATTTGCATGACTATATACGCAGGTAATTAACTCAGCGAAATGTTATGTGCGTATAACCAATTTCAGCAAACAAAGTTATTGCTTACTACGCAACCTACATACTGTATTCATCACCGCTTTATTAAATGCGTGCTATTTGCAATCAGTGCCGTTTTAATTATTTGCCCTGAAATCGAACAAATATTTAAAATTAAAGTACGTAATTAACAAGAAATAAATATGTTTTCCGGTATTATTTTGCTGTCGAAATTGTTTCTACTAAATAGTCAAAAAGTCACGAGGTATGTGTCTTCACAAAAAATCGACACCAGATTATGAGAATAATCATGGTAATTGGTAGGAGATTTAAAATGATTATGTAATCGAAATATATGTAATTCCCGCATACAAATCTAGCTATGCCAAAAATTAGGTGTCGTATCTTGCGTTTCAATGATAAATTAGAATTTTGACAATTTATCTCGATGCGACAACCCATTTGGTGTAGCGGTTAAGACGTCGGCTGCTACAGCAAGTGTTCCGGGTTCGATCCCGGGCAGTTCAAACATTTTAGTGCATAAACATGTCTGTTTGTATTGGTGTGGGTATTTTCTATGTATATTATGTTATTTTTAGTACCCATAATACAGGCTTCACGCCTAATATGTGGCTAGATAGCGCTGTGTAAATGTCTGTGGATATTTATTTATCATTATTTATTATCTACTGTTTCATTTACTGCTGTACTAACTTTATACAATATTTGAACTTAGTAGAAAACGCAACCACAGAATAATTGAAAATTTCTAATTAATCTAGTATCGATGGCGGCAGGTTAGTTACATTGTCACCACCCCACCTGAAGGTGCCGTAAAGGCGGCTCAAATTTTAGCAAATAAAGGTTAGTAGTGTTGTTTATAAAATTTTGGTTACCTTTTATGTACAGCCGTTTCCAAATCGCCTACCCAGCGTGAACGTTCTGTCAAAATCCTTCACTAACTTCACTAGTCTGTCAAAGTTACGACAAAAAAACTACGAAAATCGCATACGGCCCTGTGTGACGAATTGGTGAATTCTCAAAAGGCTTTTAGAGGTAATCCCCGACAGAAAGAATCAGAGCACTTACGGTTTTTACGTGGAGTGGACGTTTCGCACATTGCTAGACAAGCGTTTTGGTATGCGGACCCGTTTTAAGATGGAAACGGTCTGCTTATTGGAAAAAACCTTTGTGTGTGTGAATAAACTAAAAAGCGTAGGTAAACACCGCGTTTCATTACCGTATAAAGAGGTCTGACTTATTCTTGTCAGAAAATATAGAATCAAGGTAAAGTTTTGTTCTTGTTACAAAGAAATATAGAAACAAATATTTAGGGCTCTATGGCATAGGATGGTTCAATATAGATTTAGATTTTTTATTTGTTATTCACATGGTATTGTATAAATAAAGCCGTAGGTACATTGATCACGTGACACCCTGCAAGGGCACTGCAAAAAAGAGAGCGACGTACATATTGTTTGTTTATAACAGAAATACATAAGTAGATTCATTTATATTTAAGAAAATTAGCTTTAACCAATTTAACGATCCATTACTGTTTATAATCAGAACTCGTTAATAGCTTTTTGCAAAATATATGTTTTTAATTTGTATTTTTTTATTTTGTTTGGTATATATATTGTTTTAAAACAATAAAGTCATCAAATATGTTATGGTGTATATAAACTATATGGTATAAGCTATATGTATAAAAACTTTATATTATTTATATTTAATGGTTTGAATGTGTGGTTTCATTTGCAAATATTAAGTTGCGTTGAGGTTTAGCGTAATATGTTTTGTGGTAGCTTTTGCATCGAGATTCAATATTTAAAGTTAACGCAATTTGGAATAATTTGAACTATTTCTAACGCACTTAAAAGCCTGTTATTCATAATGATATCTATTCCACTATAATACTGTTGAACATTTATTCAGATCAGAACATTTTTCCAGACGTAGATTTCGCCTAAAAATCATAATATAATATTGTGTCCATATCTCCATTAGGTAACTATGTTGTTAAAAATTACTAAGGATTAAATACTATATCCGAGACTTATACACAGTTTCATATACCTGCAATGATAGAAGCCCCAATTCTATTTCAGGGTTGACAAACGTAACGAAGTGTAGGCCGACACCAATCAGATGGATTGACGACCTGTTAAGGTGGTGGGTTGCAGGATATCAGCTGCTAGGGATCCGCGTGCAAATCAATAAGGAGGCCTTCGTTCAGTAGGGAACATTTTAGGGTGTAATGATGATGTTGATGAAGTGTAATCGCCTCCCATGGACAAACGTTCTGCAGAAGGAGTGTGTGGCAAACTTAAAAAAATATAACGGGTAAGGAAACATGGGTTAGTGAGACTTTTTGACCTACGGTAACCACAAACGACGCATTTGGTGTAATGGTTGAGACGTCGACAACTACACCAAGGATTCCGGGCTCAATCCTCGGGCAGTACAAACATATGTCTGCATTACATGTCTGTTAATGGTGCAATGGTCTAGGTGTTTCTACGTATAAATGTACGTATTTACAAAACATTTATGAGTTTATCAGTTGTATATTACAGGCTTAAATGCTTAGTTTGGACTATTGTTGTGTGAGTGTCTGGAGCTATTTATTATTTATTTATCTCTTTAAGAAAAAAAATACGCGTGTTTGCTGTTAGGTCTTGATTTCACTCCTATTGGGAAGTAAAATATTTAAAACCATCTCGGAGGGTTTGGCAAACGTATGAATGTGTGTATATGAAAATGAAACATTTATTTATGAACAACTACTATCTAAAGACTTTTTTCTTTCTTTATTTGTGTCAACTATCAGTGTACACAATAACATATTAGCTTAATATTATTTTTGCAAAAAGACCAATATAACTGTGTCACCTATAACGATAACCACAGCTTTGATAAAACTCGCATCAAATTCGTTTGCGTAGTTTAAATCTTAGCATTTGAGTAGTGACAAACGATGGATGGATTTAGAACAATGTCAAATTACGAGTATGTTACAATTTTTATTCGATACCATGTAAACAGCTGATCTGCTTAGAGAAGACCATAAAATAAATAATAGGTACTCAGAAACTATCATTCTCAAACTCCTTTTTAAACACCTATGGTCTATTTATAACTTTTATAGTCTCAGCAAAAATAAATGTTACCTTATACATAACCGTAAAAGGGACGAAGGGTCGCGAAATCTTGCAATGATTTAGTAATTTAATATTGTGGACCTTATAAGGTTTTTCACGATTCATATCATGTAGGTTTTTGTATTGTAAGGTCTTCTTCGTCTTATCTAGCAGGTCAATTCAGGATAATAGATAGTCAGATTGATCCCTTTTTTCTAATTATACACCTAAATAGCTGCCCTTACTAATAAACTCTATATTTTAATGTGCATTGTCTTAGGACGAGATTATGAGAGAGCAAAGAGAGTTTTTATTGAACCATTTCGTTTAATCGCAATTAAGGTTATATGAATAATGACAAAAATAATATTTCTATAAGAATATTTACAAAATTTAGATCTACTTAAATGTAAACATAGTTAAATAGTTGTAATGTACATCGTAGAATATTCGAAATAAAGATTTATCTTCCAACTTGAAAATACAAGAAAAGTAAAAGCAACGCTTTAGCGTTGCTTTTACTTTTCTTGTATTTTCCTCCTGGTTGATAGCTTATCTGTTAGAATGTAAGACTGTTAAATATTCATGAAAATATTTTTAATTTTATGTTTCATAAATAATTTTAATTTTAGGCAAACTTCAAGTAACGCATGTTTCAATAAGTTTAATGACTTACTACTGGGACCTGATTGTAAGTAAATACAAAGCGATTAAAATATGTATTTTTGTAGGTTTTTATTTAGGAAACATTGTGCATTTTATTTAGTGTGGAACAGCAATGCTTCGGAATGAATGGGGTGGATCAGCCTCACAAAAAACCTGCGTGAAACAACGTAGGCATTGTCTTTTGTCGAGTGAGTAAGTATACTAAAAACCCGTGATCACCTAATTTTTAGCCTAAATAATTGAGTTTAGTTAAAATAATGAAAAAATTAAAACAGTTATTTTAATTATTTCATTATTTGTTCACTTTTGTCGAGAGGACTACGGAATAGAATACTGCAAGAATATAAAAAATATTTAAGTTACAACAAAAGACAAATTTATAATGAATTCATTAAGTACACATTGAAACCAAAATATCAGTCTTATTAGTGACCATACATAAACATTAAATAATGTAGACCATAAACAGCCATTCTATATCTAGTGCATTGTAACACAAAAGTGTTAGGCACAGGTTCCATACACCTATTTGATGTAGATAGAATCGTAGCTTCTTTTGTAGAGGATTGGCCATAAAAACCCTCAATTATGACCCTTATTATGTCTAAAACTGACTAAGCATATGAACTGATATCTTAATTTAATTTCAAACTCACGCCTTCACATCATCAGCTCATTAAACGTCCCCACCAAGGGGCACGAGCCTACCCGTATAGGGTGATTAGGCCTTAGTCGTCCACGCGGACTCACGCCTTAATTTAAAATAACTTCTACGAAGAGGGTAATGACAGCCTCAGCATCCCCCGTCATATTGTATGTCTGCCTGTGACAACGGTTAAGCCAAAGTCACCGTAACGTGGTAAATCTTAAACAGCTTGTTCGAGTATATATGACCGCGGTAAAAACAATAGAACAAATCGTATTATTTATCAGGTGTTTTTGGCAGACTATCAATCATTAGCTAACTAATTATATATTGCATAGTTCTGATTCATATTAACTAGGTACTAACTAAAACATACTCGAAATATCTATATAGTAAGTGTAATCGAATATTACACTCAGCATCTTGTGGATTATCAGGTTGCTTTTATTTCTCAATTATTAACTACAAGGCCAAATAGGTCGTCAACTTGTTTTAACGTACCAATATTTACGTGTATACGTTTCAAGGTTTTGCGTGTTTACTCAGTGAATATAGGATGAGATTGCGGGATT
Organism: Leucinodes orbonalis; assembly: GCA_019425675.1. Taxonomy (NCBI): domain Eukaryota; kingdom Metazoa; phylum Arthropoda; class Insecta; order Lepidoptera; family Crambidae; genus Leucinodes; species Leucinodes orbonalis. The sequence continues at coordinate 7,410 of PQWD01014532.1, read as the reverse complement.
ATGTGCGTCCATTCGTGCATGCTAAATTACTCATAGCTTCAAGAGGCAAAGTTAAAGGAAACTTAGAAACGTTTGAGTTTGGTTGAGCTTTTGCTGATTTTAAATATAAATTGGTACAACTTTTTTTAACAGCCTGCAGCAGGCTACTGCTGGAGGCTCTAACCTATCTTAAGTTATCATACATAATGGCCCACTGCAGGGCTTTCCCGGACAGCATTGCTATGGAAAGTTTGGGCCGCAAACCACCACGAGGGCCCTATGCGAATGGGTGTTAATGACTACCATCCTTAGAAACGTTTACATGTTTTGAGTTTGGTTGAGCTTTGCTGATTTGAATTATACAATTGTACAACTTTTTTTTACAGCCTGCAGCGGCTACTCGCTGTGAGGTCTAAACTATTTAAGTTAATCAGATACATTACGGCATAATGGCACTGCAGGGCTTTCCGCCAGCATGCTATGGGAAGATTGGGCCGCAAACCACCACGAGGGCCCTATGCGAATGGGTGTTAATGACTACATCCTTAGATTGTCGCCGAAAACGACGGCATAGCGTGCCCTCCGAAGCTCGGAATTATCTATCTTTTTGATAAGCTGGTTTTTCAGCTTGTCCAAAAAGTTAGAGCGGCATTAACATCCATGCCGCACTGCGCCCGTCACACGAGACTACAGATGTTAGGTCTCTTATACCCAGTGATTTCACTAACTACAGTGCCCTCATCCCGAAACACAAAAGTGCATAACACTCCTGTTTCACGGGATGATATCTGGCACTGCGGTGGTACCTCCCTAGACGACTCAGTATCGAGTCTACCACCTAGTCCTACAGTCCAAATCAAACTGGAAAAAAAACACAACGTCACGTTATCCCCGCGGCAATTAAACCAATGAACTCCGGTTCAAGCGGCCGATTACAGTGCCCACTAGAACAGTTAGGCAGTTGGTATCTAAAGATAGTGAATGATGTTGTCACCATCTGATTGCTTGACAGGGTTCGGAATAGAAGTAAATTTAAACCGGGCTTTCTAAAAAGCGTCAGGGTCCGCTTGTAGATGACCCTAGCTTATACTGAGTGAGTCTGTTTAGTCTAGAGGTCGTTGCACGCCACATATTTGTTGTGATCATAGAATAGTACTAATATCGAATATTTAAGTAAAAAGATGATTGATTATACATAATTTAATAATCATGTTTTTAACTTGTCACATGCGATGTTTCGTATACATCGCTTAGGATTTAATAAATGTTTTCATTTTTTCTATATACTCAGTTAGGCATTAGTTTTTAGAACAGAGCGGTGTTGTCCGCTATCTCATGAATATTTATTCACATAAATTGTTCAGTCTAAATGAGGCTACATTCTGTTTTTTTTTGTATAATATCTTTTTAACCGACTTCAAACAGAAGGTTACTCAATTAGACCATATTTATGCTTTTTTATTACCTTTGTCATATATAACCCGAATATGATGTTTATTTTTTATACGCAGATACCGATTTCAAACAAAAAAGCAAAGAAAAAAATGTAATGTCTTGAACTAGATTTTATTATTTATATAAAACTCGATATTAAATATTAAATAAAAACAGTAACATATAATTAAGTCGTCAACCTTAACAATATTTAAAATAACAACTTTGCGATATATAATTTATGCTTGTTGGATTATCTCCCACACCAATCGAACAAACCATCTTTGTTTAAAATAGAAAATGATTTATCATAATTGCTATAAAAGCATATTTCAAACATAACGCCAATATTTAATTTAATATTGCAACTGAACATTTGGATACTTAAAATAATATTGTACACGTTGGCTTTTCGACTGAATATATTTTTAGAATTGTATTGAAGCAAACATGAAATTGTTATCTATCATTTTCTTGAGAATAATTAATTTATTGTTCATTAATTTTACGACCTGCGTTAGCCTGCGAATACATTAAACGGTTGTGCGTCAAGTCGGCTAATCCGCACTGGGCCCTCGTGGATGACTAAGGAATATATACACTACGTCGATTTCGCGAAATATCCCGGTCCTCCATTTTCCTGATCTAGCCTCCAACAGAAACTTTACTCAGACATCAAGCTGGAGATCCTACACTTCGCTTGCTCAGATAATTAACTTATTTGAATAGCTAATATAAGCATATCATTATTCTTGCGTAAAAGCCTTGTTATTGTTCAGTGGCATAAGATGTTCTGCATAACCCCGAGTATTTTTAGTTCAAAGACAAAAAGTGGTACACGCAGTTGACGATAAAGTGATAGAAATTTTACATGAAACTGCGTAATAGAAATGTCACGAAGACTAACCGAGCGAGTGAAATATCACTAAAATTAAGAAAAAAGAATTTCTCACCATTATTTGAACGTTAATTTGAATTGAAGAAATGTAGACCTTATTGTAATGTCATAAGAGTTTCCATAGTACTCTAGAGCCGCTGAGTGTACTACGCGGCGTAGTGGGATCGTAGCATTCGTAGCACCAGTAGAACGCCAGCCGCTACGACGAGCGCGCGCTACGAGCAACACATTCAAATATTACGGATTTTGCAACTTCGAACGGAATAATGAAGTGAATGTGTAGCTAATAATTGCATGTCTTTTATTTTCTGATACAATGACTAAACTATATAAGTTTTTTAAAAAAACTTATAACTTTTAAAGTTTGAGTGAGTAAAAACGTGACAGTTATCATTAGAATAACAATCTCTAAGTATGACTGTCTTTTGCAGCAGAAACAAAAATATGGGTAAGTAAAATTATTAGAAATAAATGTTGTTTCCTTTCAATAGGTAATAAAAAAAAAGTTTTTTGAACGAAACAATCATAACAATTTTAAGGCAAGTAATACTAAACCTTAAAATGTGTTTGCAAAAAAGTAACATAAAAATAAAATAGCTTTTAAACACAATTTGTTTAAATGCTATAAAAAGGTTTGAATAGGAAAAAAAACAATGGTTTGCGAACAAAAGCCGTATGCAAGAAGGTTTTAAACGAGAAAACAATTTTAAAAAGGGAAAGTCACTTCGTCTGAAAAGTAGGCCTTCATTCCAGCTCAGTAGGTCGTACGTAGATGGAACACCCTTTGCGTGGACCAACAAAAGCATTGTCGTAATTCAAATGTTGAACTCTGAGAGATTTACTTCTATCGTGATTCTGTTCATACTCGTATGTAAAATACCACTTATTTAGTAGATATATGTATTAAATTTGAATATTCGTTAGATAACCCATTATTTAATTGATTATTAAATTATTGAAAAGAAAGGACTGCCAGGCGGGTTTTAAAATATATCCCTCCTCATTGACTTGTTGTGCGCGCCACTAATTTGCAACTGAAATATTAAATATAATTAACTGCAATTTTACAAATACTTATTACTTCTGAAATATTCATTCAAGTTTTACATATGTATACAAGTAACTCAACAACACCCAATCAAAATTGCCCAAAATTTTGGACCTGAGTATAATCTTACGAATATATGGATGACAACCATAATAACCCCCAACCAGATGGACGGATGATCTGGTTAAGGTGGCGGGTAGCAGATGGATGTCAACTGCAAGGGATCGGTCCGCGTGGAAATCATTAGGGGAGGCCTTCGTTCAGCAGTGGACATAATTGGGCTGTGATGATGATGATGAACCATAATAACAAATATTGCAGTAATGCATTGACAATTTATTGCTGTATAATAAATGAAATGTTTAAACAGTGAGTAAAAACTTTTATGTGTCGTGAGTTTTTGTGGGCCATAAAAATGTTTATGAACTGTTGCAATCACACTGTTTCTCTTTGGATGAGATAAACATTCTATTGTTCATCACGCTTCAAGTCTGGAAGCTCATTTTATTTGTTGTTTGTTAAATAAAGCTGCACAAGTCATTTTTTACTTAGAACAATATTCAGTTAGACAATAAGCCATATTCGATATCTAGAATAAGATAGAGATAAATGGCAATGGGCAGGGCACATAGTGGACGTAAGCCGCACTTTTCACTGCTTGTCCTGGAAATCATTAGGGGAGGCATAATTTAAATAGTAAGTAGTTAGAAAGATTTGACAACATGATGTGCTATTTAATTATTAACTGATTTCTCTTGTGGCCCATTTTTCAAAAGACATAGGTGAGAATGCTTCATCATAATTGATTTGTTGTCACTTTACATCAGGCAAGGTGAACGTGAAGTTGTTAACCTACTGAACGCCGGGAATCCAGACACAATTGTGTATGGCGCCTTAAAGCGTCATTGGCAGTCAAAGAATAAAAAAATAAGTAAATCAATATCTAATGACATTCACACAGCGCCATCTAGCCCCAAGTTAAGCGTGAAGCTATGTTTAATGGGTACGAAACATACTTATATTTTTTTTTTGTAAAATAATACATTAATATTTTACATATAAACACCCTGACCAACCGGGGATCGAACTCGAATCCTTAGAATAGTAGCCGACGTCTCAATCATTACACCAAATGGGTAGTCCAATGATATTCGAAAAGTTTCATATGTTATTATGCCTCTCCTAAGAGCCATTACTGTTTAAATTACAATAATGGAATGGAAACAAAAATTTCTTTAATATACGACAAAGTATTTACAACATCATTTTAGTATGGTATTATTCTATTTTAACAAAAATATAAAATTTGCCTTCACACGCACACCATAAAAGTCTGAGAACCTATATATGAACAAGTTATGATATCTATAGATAATTTAATTATACGTTGGATGTTTATATTAACTTTTTGACTAATTTCATGACTAGTCTTCTGAAAACCTCTAAATATTTACATACAATTTTAAAAAGTGGCAAAAAACAAAATCACTATTATATCTTATTGTCTTAGGTTTTAAGTATTCAACACGATAACTTGGCAACTGTTTTTATTAGCTCAGATTAAGATAAGCCTTGAGAACTCGCGACAGTAAGTGTTCTCTCTGTGCCAAAAAATAGATTCTAGGTCAAGAAAAATTAGACAAATTCTGCAGGTCCAAGCGGATCACTTAACATATAGATTACATTAAAATGTTGTCTTTTGTTTCTTAGATTCTTTCTTCTTCTTATGCCGTTAAGTATCGTGAATTATATAAGTACTGATGCATACACTTAAATAGGTATCATCGAAATGTTAATAGATATGAAACTCCTTGAGCATTTTTCAATTTAAACAATCAGTTGGTACCACGGGTACTTAACAACGTATATGCATCGTCGTCCTGGGGAATATAATGTTTGTGTCTGTTTTAAGGCCTTAAAGTAGTAAAGCTGTTTTCAGTCATTTGTTTTTAAAATAACCTGAATAGCCGGAGGAATAGAAGCATTAAACTTTTTTCTGATCACGCAATCTATTTATTAGACTTTAATAGACTTAGACTTTATTTTATTTTATAAGAAACCTCGTTAGTAGTGTTTAATTACCAATTGGACTAGAAACAAAGGATACTTTATAGTAAACTTTAAGTTTGAAGCAGGTTTGCTCTATCTTCTTATTCTCGAGCCAATTAGAATTTTAACAAGATCGTGTTTTAAACACGTTTTTGTTTTACTTAGTTATTTCAGTGAAAATTAAAATTTGTCGATAGCTAAGGTAAAGTTTTCGTCAAGACGAAAGTATTTCGTAATGAACAGTCTATATATTGCCAGTTATGATTTACAGAAGCGAAACGTAATCGCTAGCTAAAAGTCTTATAAATAGGCCAAAGTTGCTCAGCGAAAGGAAAGGGCTATGTGAGGGGTTGACTACGTGACAAGATCCGAAACGAGGATATTCGTAGGAGAACTACAGTGACCGACATAGCCCACATTAGCAAGTTGAAGTGGCAGTGGGCAGGGCACATAGAGCGAACCGATAGGGCGGAAAGGCTCTCGAGTGGCGGCCACGCAACGGGAAAATAAGCAAAGCTCGACCCCCGAACAGATAGATAGATGACTTGGCGGGTAGAAAATGGATGTCAACTGCTGAAGATCGGTGGGGAGAGCAGCAGTAAACAAATGAGAGGCTGTAATAATAATAAAGATAACAATTATTGAATGTATGGAATACTAACAATATGCCAAAATATGATAAAAAATATATTAGAAACTCTGATGAAAATGAAACACTTTAGGAGTCGTAGTTTATGTGTTTAAATGAGAACCGAAGCGATAGTCTAGTTCATAAACCCGTTCATTGACAGTCTAAAGATAAGTGAATATTTTTCGCCAGCAGCATATCAATATTTTGCAGCCACATCCAGACATTCATAACTATTTGAGAGAGATCTGCAAGCCAATCTTCAAGACGATCGGAATCGATTTTGAAAATATGTCGGTTTCGTGAGGCATTCATATTTATGGACGGTTCTTGGTGGTTTCACAAAATATTCGTGGGAATGTCGGGCCGGTGGTGCGGATTACCTTTGCATTATCCTACGAAAATATACAAAAAAACACTACGGCTTAGTTTTAGGATACGTTTTCATAGAGATTTTGTAAAGCTTAGCCAACATCCCTATTTGTTGAATTATTAAAATAGTAGGAATACAAAATTTATCAAAACACTGCCCTTATAAACGTAGTATAAACTTCAGTATATTAAAACAAAAACATTAATAACACTGTTAGCCTATTGATATATTACAAATGGAAGTCGCATAATTAGTAATTTGGTTTAAAGAAAACAAGTTTGAAAGAGATGAGAAAACATTTGTTTTTACTCTCTTGACATAAGGTAATTAAAAACCAACACTTTTGATAACAGAAAATGCTTTTATACATAATTGATTACAAATCAAAGTGCTTTTACTATTAGATTTACTAGGTGGTAGACTTGATACTAAGTCATCTAGGTACACCAGCGCAGTGCCAGATATCGTCCTGTATAATAAGAGTGTTTTGTACTTCTGTGTTTCGGGATGAGGGCACTGTAGCTAGTAAAATTACTGGCTATAAGAGTCCTGTGTCACTTCGAATAACGGATGCAGGGCAGTGCTAAGTAAAATAATTACTGTTATTTAAAACAATCGAAAAGATATTATTACGAGGCAGGATTCGAACCCGTACCTTCAAATCGAATCCACACCAATGAACCGCCGACGCGCTGGTCTATGTTGCATAGGTCAAATTTCCCACTGCAAAATAGGCCTATTCCTTGGAGAAAACCCCTGAAGGACTGGCAGAAATGCCAGGATTAAGCCTAAATCGGAACACTGCAAATAAAAGAACAAAAAGACACTACAATGCTCAAAATACCCCTGTGACGCCACACATTTACACCAAATGATCGTTAGTGTCTTTCCCAAATCAGCTTATACAGTCATGAAAGTAGGAGTCTTTACTAGACAATGTTTAAATCGTCTGCAACAGACGCTAAGGCTGAAGAGAGAGAGAGAGAGACGCTAAGGTTTAA
>PQWD01014531.1:0-87572 GCA_019425675.1 Leucinodes orbonalis | reverse complement strand
AAACTACCTAGACGACTCAGTATCAAGTCTACCTCCTATTGGGTGTTAATGACTACAATCCTAAGGTTGTAGCCGGCACCGACGGCTTAACGTGCCTTACGAAGCACGGAATCGTCTTTCCTGTCAGATGATTGGGTGATTCAACCTGCAACGTGGGTAAATATTGGTAGGAAATAAAAAGCTTTAGTAATAATCGTATAATTTATTACAAACACATCAACATAATAAGTCAACCAAAGTCGTCATAAAGTTTTATAAATAATTATGAATTGCTATAGTCAGTGTTGCCGCTCGATAGTAGACTATTGATAGGTTATCGATAGACTACCGTGTTGACAAAAGCAATATATCGATGGCCATCGATACTATCATAAACTAGTTTAACCCGGGGGGCAATAGTATTCGTAGGTACATTGCAATACGATCGATAGTATCGTAGCTCACTATAGACATAACTATGATACTACATCAGCTTTGAAAAATTACACCAACTATCGATAGTTTTGCACTATGGATAGTTATCAATAGTATTGCCAAGGTCGATAGTAATGTGTAATTAAATAATAATAATAATTTATTTTATCAATTCAGTGTTACAATCATATCGATTAACCATATTGTGCTTTACAATGGAACTATGAATAAAGGTTAACGTGGCAGCTGTATTAGTATTAACTGTGTCACAGCGCCTGCGTTCTTCCACCATCTCAGTGAACAAAAACAAATCTTTGTACGTTAATTACACAAAAACAATAATAATGAACTCAAAATCATTCACCAAATAAAAAGAAAAAACATAAAACCCAGAAAAAACTAATAACTTCAGACTCACATATCCAGTATATGCATGAAATGTTTATGTGCAATAATATTGGAGAGGGTCAGCTAGACCCTAAGAGTGCCTCGTATCTTCATATTAATTGCAAGAGCCAGCCCTTAGTTTTATCTTGCACTATGCGACGTAAGGGGTAGACATTAATTAGCCTTGTTAACAACATGTACAAAAAAGACAAGTAATGACAATATTGATTTCGCTTAGCGAAAGTTGTTCTATGGGCCAATTTACGCAAAGTCGATACTATCGTAATCCATACTAATATTATAATGATGAAAGTATTCTCTGTCTGCTTCTGTCTTCTGTCTGTCTGTTGTACGCTTTCACGCCTAAACGGCTGAACGGATTTATTGAAACTTGGTATGTTGAAGAAGGTAACCTAGAATAGGTTTTAGGCACTTTTTGTTCCCGTTTTCACCCCCACTTCCCTCAAATGGGGTTGGAAGTTTGTATGGAACCTTCCGCATTTTTGTAGACGACGCTGAAATTGGATCACTAAATGTTCAGAAAACGAAAAATATGGCTTTTTTTTCAAAAATCCACCCTCAAAACCCTTTCAAATAGGGAGAAAGGTCATATCGATTTTTCGCAGTTTTAATGGTAATTTTATTAAACTTGTATGTTGTGAGTAGGTAACTAATAGTTTTTAGCTACTTTTTACCCGTTTCACCCCCCCACTCCCCTCAAATGGGGTTGAAGTTGAATGAAACTTCCGCAATTGTAGTACGACGCTGAAATTTGATGTGCGGACTGTTTTAGAAACGAAAAATATGCATATATTTGTTCAAAAATCCACCCCCAAAACCTTCAAGATAGGGGAGAAGTGTCATTATTCGGATTTCCGCATTTTAAGTAGATTTTATTTAAACTTGGTTATGTGATAGTAGGTAACCTAGGATAGTTAGGCTTACTTATTGCCCGTTTTCCACCCCCCAATTTCCAAATGGGGTTGGAAGTTGAATGAACATTCCGCAATTTTTTGTAGTACGACGCTGAAATTTGATTGCGGAACTGATTGTCAAAACGAAAAATAGGCATATTTTTTCAAAAAATCCACCCCAAAACCCTTCAAATAGGGGGAATGTCATATTCGACTCTTCGCAGTTTAAGGTAGATTTTATTGGAAATTGGTATGTTGTAGTAGGTAGCCTACGAATAGGTTTAGCTACTTTTTATCCCGTTTTACCCCCCATCCCCCTCAAATGGGTTGAATTTGAATGGAACATTCCGCAATTTGTAGTACGACGCTGAAATCCTTGATGTCGGGACTGGTTTGTCAGGAAGCGAAAAAACTAGGCATATTTTTTTTTCAAAAATCCACCCCCAAACCCTTCAAATAGGGAAAAGTGTCAATTCGATTTTTCGCAGTTTTAAGGTAGATTTATGAGCTTGGTATGTTGATGCAGTAACCTTAGATAGTTTTAGGCTACTTTGTCCCTTTCACCCTTTCCACTTCCCTCAAATGGCGGGTGGAAGTTTTGAATTAACATTTCCGCAATTTTGTAGTACACGCTCAATTTGATGTGCGGACTGTTTGTCAAGAAAACGAAAAATATGGCATATTTTTTTTTTTTCAAAAAATCACCCCCAAACCCTTCAAATAGGGGAGAATATCTATCAATTTTCCTTCAGTTTTAAGTAGATTTTTTGAAACTGTAGTGTTATAGAAGGAACCTAGAATAGTTTTAGGTACTTTTTTGTCCCGTTTTCACCCCCACTTCCCTCCAAAATGGGGGTTGGAAGTTTGTATGGAACCTTCCGCAATTTTGTATACGACGCTGAAATTTGGTAGCGGACTATTGTGTCAGAAACGAAAAAATATGGCTTTTTTTTTTCAAAAATCCACCCTCCAAACCCTTCAAATAGGGGAGAATTCATATCATTTTTCGCAGTTTAAGGTAGATGTATTGAAACTTGGTATGTTGTTAGTAGAGTAATCCTAGAATAGGTTTTAGCTACTTTATCCCGTTTTCACCCCCCAACTCCCCTCAAATGGGTTAAAAGTTTGATGGAACTTCCATTTTTGTAGTACGACGCTGAAATTTGAGTCGGGATGTTTTCAGGAACGAAAAAAATTGGCATTATAGTTTATTTTCAAAAATCACCCCCAAACCCTTCAAATAGGGAGGAAGTGTCAATTCGATTTTTCGCAGTTTTATGTAGCTTTATTGAGGCTTGGTATGTTGATAGCAGGAACTAGAATAGGTTTTAGGCTACTTTGCCGTTTTCACCCCCCACTCCCTTCAAATGGGGGTTGAAGTTTGGATGGAAGCCTCCGCATTTTTGTAGTACGACGCTGAAATTTGGTATGCGGACTATGTGTCAGAAACCGAAAAAAATATGCTTTTTTTTCAAAGAATCCACCCTCAAACCCTTCAAAAGGGGAGGAAGTGTCATATCGATTTTTCGCAGTTTAAAGGTAGATTTTTATTGAAACTGGTATTTTGTTAGTAGGTAACCTAAATAGGTTTTAGGTACTTTTATTCCCGTTTCACCCCCCACTCCCCTCAAATGGGGTTGGAAGTTTGAATGGAACATTCCGCGAATTTTGTAGTACGACGCTGAAATTTGATGTGCGGACTGTTTGTCAGGAACGAAAAAATATGGCATATATTTTTTCAAAAAAATCCACCCCAACCCTTCAAATAGGAGGAAGGTATATTCGATTGTCCGCATTTTATGGTTAGCTTTATTGAGCTTGGTATGTTGATACAGGTACCTAGATAGGGTTTAGGCTACTATTTGTTCCCGTTTTTTCACCCCCCACTTCCTTCAAAGGGTTGGAAGTTTAATGAACATTCCCAATTTTTTTGAGTTACGACGCTAAATTTGATGTCGGACTGTTTTGTCAGAAACGAAAAAAATATTGGCATTTTTTTTTTTCAAAAATCCACCCCCAAAACCCTTCAAATAGGGAGAAGTATCAATCCGATTTTTGGCAGTGTAGGTAATTTTTATTTGAAACTTTAGCGATAGGAAGTAACCTAGATAGTTTTAGCTACCTTGTCCCGTTTTCACCCCCACTCCCCTCAATGGGGTGGAAGTTTGTATGGAACCTTCCGCCAATTTTTGTAGTACGACGCATGAAATTTGATGTGCGGACTGTTTGTCAGAATCGAAAAATATGGCATATATTTTTTCGAATCCACCCCCAAACCCTCAAATAGGGAGGAAGTTCATATCCAATTTGCCTCATTTAAGGTAGATGTATTGAAACTTGGTATGTATGGAAGGTAACCCGAGGAATAGTTTAGCTACTTTTGTCTCGTTTTTACCCTCCACTCCCTAAAATGGGGGTTGAAGTTTGTAAAAAACATTCGCAATATAATATATATAATATAGGTCCCACAAAATTTGACTCCAAAACCTTTTAAAATTGGGGCGAGGGGGAGGAAGGGATCCGTTTTGGAAATGGACCCAAAACTTTTTTAAACTTGGCGGGGGTTCCTATGTATAGGAATTATATTGTATACATAATTTTCTTAAAGTTTTTAACAGTTACAGGTAGAAAGCTAAAAAAAATATGATGCTTATTTTCAGAACAATAAATCTTGCATATTAAGTTTTTGCAAAACCGGCCCTTAAAGCCTTAATAAAGAAAAAGAAAAGCGTTTGCAGTGTTGAAATTATTCTGTTTTCGTTAGCAAGGATGGCTCCACTTTTCCTGTAACGAAACAGAATAATTGTCATCCCGTATTTAACGCGGGCGAAGCCGCGGGCAAAAAAGTAGTTATGTTTATTGCCGCCACGATACTATCATGTTATTTCAAGTCATCTATCGATAGTTCAACTATTGATAGTTTGGCAACACTGGCTTATAGTCACTGAATTTAACCCTTTAATCGCAAAAAATCCAGACACGATGGAATATCTCATATTAATGACACTTTGAGCCGGTCTAGCGGTCAAAGGGTTAAAAACATATAATAAAGATAATTAATTAACATTTTAAATTAATGAAATTTCATGTCATCGCGACGAGGTAATTTTTTTTCTTATACATGATAAATAATAATAGCCACAGTCACCTTTGAAGTACCCATTTAACATTTTACTTTATTCAAAAGGTCTAAAATCTATTCCTATTATTTAGAACTGCTATTAAGATAATGATCAATAATTTATTAAACCAGGTGTGTTAAAGTGAAATTCTTAATTTATTTACCTACTTATATTTGTATGTATTCAAATGTTAATTTATTGACATGGTAAAGTAAAGATGTATTGAGTACAGCCAAAACAGAACAGTTGGAAGTCCACGAAAGGTCCAATATATATATATATATTTTTTGGAACTGACTACTGCTGTTGGCCGCAGATGGCCTTTACAGCTTCACCGGGCAAGTGGCGAGCGCAGATGGCTCTCAGCCTTATAAAGGTCCAATATAGTGTCTCATCATCAATTGAAGCTAATCATTATTTTTAATCATTAAATATTTATTATTAACTGAATATTTGGTCCGCTGTATCAATATTATATAAATAAGCGTTTAATTTTTTTTATTCTTCAACTCAAGACAAAATCTTAATTAGTCACATAAAATGGTCTTTCGAGTCGGACATACATGGTCCTTCGAGCCGGACATTCATGGTCCTTCGTGCCGGATGCAACACTTCAATACCACCTGGTCGTCCCAACTCTATTGTCCGGCGGGTCTCTAGCACAGCAGTAGGAAGCCAATACGCCAAGAGTTGCCAGACCTAGGCAGAGTACGCTGACTGCACAGACCGCTCCTTGAGTGATGTCACTGAGTGGGGTCCCAGGGAGAGGCTGGACCGTCATCAGTAGGAGTAGCCCGAACGCGCTGAGCAGGGAGAACGATGATAGCACTATGTAACCTGGAATATTGAGAACTGGTTTTAGAAAATGAAAAGTGTTTATTCAGTTTAGGTCCTTACAGACCACTTATGAATGTCAAATGAAGCTACCACTGGTTCGAACGGTAGTTTTCCACTGAGAAGAATCCAACAAGAAACTCAGTAGGTAATCTTTTAAAAAAAATAGTGTTTTGTACAGAATCATAATTTCATAAAGCAAATTATATTCACAATTTTTATCATATTATGTATTAGTAAAAATATAATAATCTACATACAAAAGTATTATTAAGCAGTTAAGTATAATATAAATCTAAATCTATGGAAGATTGAGAACTGGTTTCAGTATAAAGATTAACCCTTTGACCGCCGCTGACCTTATATAAACAATGCACTAACTACCACGTCAGTTGTGTCTGCCCACAGACATCCGAATATACAATTAGACTGGACAAGCCGCCAAGTTTATAGGCAATCCCAGTGTCGCAATTTCTTTTCGGTTCTTACCTGTGAAAAGTTATTATATTTCTTGGTAAATTTACTGATTTATTGCGATGATGGCATGTTACAATTGCACAGGATGGCATTTTGGAAAAAAAAACGGTAATTTCTTCTAATATTCGTGCGTCTTGACTCGTCTCACAGAGCGTAAACTGGCAGCCAGTGTATGCTCGTTGAGCTTACATTTGTCGCACTTTAAACGCGGCTTGCCCCATCTCTTGTATTGGGAAATCTGTGTGTCTGCCCAACTGACGTGATGGGCAGTTTTCATTCATAATCACATCGCTCGCTACATGTCATAATGACATAGTGTGCTCGTGCTTTTGATTTTGTACTCTTTCTATGACGCGTTAAGGTCAAACTTTAAATGAATAATTGTACGTTCTTAATATAGCAATAACTAAACGTATGTTTTATGAGCTCGGACATGTTTTGATGGACGTTTCTTCGTCTATTTAGTATTCTGCATCTATTTCGTTTATTGTTAATTTAAGCCGCTAATATCTCTAATATATCTAAGATATATCCAAAAGAAACAATTTATTTTCTATTTAATTATATCTGGAATCGGAACGGTTAAAAAGTTAAAAATAAAATGGTATAATATTAGCCTAATACGTCCATTGCTGAATGAAAACCTGCCTATCAGTCGACGCCTGTTACACAGTGGCGTGCTCTCCATATATGGAAATAAGCAGTGCATACCCTGTGCGTCCAGACAACCGGGAAATCGACAGCATATTAAATAAGACGTTGGCTACTTGAAATTGAAAAATGCTTTATTCAAATAAATCTTAATAATTTCGAAAATAGTAATTAAATTAAATAGTCATTTCGGTAGTACGTGGCGGGATCTGAATCTGCGCCCTCCAGATTGGAAGGCAACTGAACAGTCCCCACCAATGACCCACCGACGCTCATAAAAATAAAAATAATAAAAAAACAAAAGCACCCGCATCTAAAAACTAAACGTGTAACCAATAAAATTGACATTTGTGGTTAAGCCTACGAGAAATGAAAGGGGTCTAAGAAAAAGAGTGCGTCTGCATCATTTATGTAATTTTCAACTAAGCACGAGATTGCGTCTTTTAATTAGTGATTCGATTATTTTTCTAGTTTTTTTCTTAGTCAGAAGAGTCGAGAGAATCATCTCGAATGGATTAATACCAGCCTTGTACTCAGTACCCAGAACTGAGTTGAGAAGACATGAGAAAAACCTACACAAATAGATGCAACCACAAAGTATGACGGATCATCGAGTACTTACGTTAAAAACAGTCTTACCTGAAACATAGTTTCTGTTAGGCAACAAATGTTGTCTCCTGGACCGAAGACCCAGCAGTCCTAGGAGGAAGCACGTGAACCCTGACAGCACTCCGAAGTCTAGGTAATAGTGCCGACCCATCTGGAAATTGAATCATTATGATAAGTTTAGACAAAGCCATAGTGAACACTGGATATAATTATGCAGATAAACCAAGGCGGTAATTAAAGAGGTCAGCTGTTGCCTTCTGATACCTTTCAGCTGGAAGGGTAACAGCTTAGCCTGATTATCAGCGCTATTACGGATACTGCAGCAAGAACCTCTTTCAAATTGGTTTTACAGACAGCAGTGTTCGTGCTCAGAGATTATGAGTAGGGTATGCAAAGTGAGTGACGCTAATCGTATAAACAATAAATAATTTAATTATTTGTCAAATTGAGTACCTACTGTTAATGACAGCAGATCGCGTATGGTTTCAAATCTTTAGAGGAAAATGGGCGAATAAGTGGGAATCATTGAATATATTGGCGATTTTACGGGTTGTCTGGACGCACAGGGGATGCACTGCTTATTTGCATATATGGAGTGCACGCCGCTGACAGACACCACGTGTAGAGCGTGCATGGAGGCTGAAGAAACGACGGCGCATTTCCTGCTATAGTGCAGTGAAGTGGTACTAGCCTCAGTGCCCTTATCCCGAAACACAGAAGTGCAAAACACACGTATTTCACAGGAACTTTACCTAGACGACTCAGTACCGAGTCTACCACCTAGTAAAAGTCACATCTTCACGTGTAATAACCTGAATAGATTTGCTCACGCTCGTTTGTTCCCTATATCACAAACAAAGAATGATGGATTGAACCAAGTAAGTAATCCATACGTACCGTATACATTATGTTAAAACTGAGCCCTGTAGCTAGGGCACCGCAGAGGGTCAGCATCAGGGCAGCTATGGTTAGTGGCGCCGCCCTGGACGGCTCCAACTTCGTGATAGACTTGTACGTATCATCTGAATATACGGATGGTGGAGATGCTACCCTGCAATAATAAGACCATAGGTTAATCCTTCAGTTAGTTGAAGTGGCAGTGGTGTGGTCAGGTATTATGTCGTAAAACCAATAACTGCTAGAGCAGACGAGTTCTGTAGTGGAGACTGCGTCTTGGGAAGCGTAGCGTAGGACGCCCGGACTACTTGCGAAAGATGGAGGCTGGATGAGGAAAGCCGACGAGTTAAATACAATTCATTATTATCGTCAATTTTCATTATAATTATTTATGTCAATAAGTAAGTCGCCAAAGATAGATTAGGTAAACCGTCTATAAACAATTGCTTAGGAGACCGCATTTAAAGGCCATTGCTATAGTCCTCAACAGAGTAATATGATTTTTCTAATAAAAAAGATTTTTTAGCTTTAAATTTTGAGTGCAAGAAAATGCAAGTCCCAGGTAATGAACTCTGAACTTATGACCTCGTAACAGACTTGAGTGCAAATTACCGACGCAAAAGCGGGGAATCAAATGCGGTTTTTATTTTTAAGTTTTTATGATTGTTGAATGCCCGGTAAAGCTGTAAATGTCATAAGTATAACCTACGGTCAACAGCAGAATACAAAAGATAACTCGTATTTATTTATGTTTTTAGTTGTTAGTAATGATTTTTACTTATTTGGTGTATGAGAGGCATCATATTGTGTATTTAGTGTTTAAATACATTTAAAATTATAAACTTATTGCCATTTGGATTAAGACACTGAGTTAAGTCTAGCATTTTTCAAATATGCAGAAACGATTTGATTTATTTTGTTTTTGTTCCTGGGACAAATATTTCAACATTGACACTTTACTGCTCAGCCCATAATTATGAACAGCTACTTTTATGAATGGATGAATTTGTATGTAAATATGTATGCCTTATATACCTAATATATAAAGTAATAATCTACTATAATCAATCACCCGTTGATATCACCCGGGTGATTTAATTGTATATTTTATATCCTTAAATCACCTGCCATAATATCACCGGGGTGTTCAAATTCTACATAATTAAAAAATAAATTTTTAAATCCCCCTAATTAAGTATTATAATTTATAAGTCATGGCCCAGTATCGACATTATTTTGATGGAAATTTTACAGTTTTATTTATCAAGGTCTTTGACATGATATATGGTATAGTAGCGTCTCACAGGCCACAGGCCTTTCCATAAAACATGGCTATCAGGAAATTGGGCAGTAAACCACCACGCGGACCCAATATGGATCGGTGGTTTAAAAATAGTATTTAGCCGGGACCAAAAGCTTTATATGTCTTCCGAAGCATAAACTAGAGATAATATTTTCGATCACTCATCCGATGAACGACCATTCTAATTTTTGCTTGACTTTTGCTGTCATCAACCGAAAGCCGAACCGAATCACAGAGCTACGAAAGTTTGTTACTGACTACTGTTGGCCGCTAATGGCCTTTACTATTTCACCGGGTAAGTGACGGATTAGTTATCTACCAGATATACTATCAAAGACTTTTCCGGTGAAGGTAGAACCGTTGGCGTAAGATTTGATACATCATGTTGCCCAGTGAATCTCATTTGCAGTCCGCGAAACGTCCAAAAACATTACACTGTAAGCATCTTAGGATGGTAGTCGTTAACACTCACCAATCAGCTTTGGGCAAGCGTGATGAGTTACGGCCTGATCTCCCCATGGCTATGCTGTGCGGGAAGGGCTGTGCCCTGCCGTGGGACTTTATCCACTGATGAAGGTGATGATGCTATGTATGTAAGGGCGAATAAGAGTACAATGTCATTTAAGACTCACCTGGGCATAATTACTGCAGTTTTCTCCTTCAAATCCCTCCCTCTCCTTTCGTAATCTCTTCTACTCTCTCTACTGACGTTTCTCCTATCCATCTCCTGACTTCTATCCCGACTCTTATCTCTAAAGCTTGTCACGAACACATCCTGCCTGTTGAAGTCTGGCAAACCGTAGTTCAGCTTCTGCTGTGCTTTTGGTGAAATGGGGGAAGTCGCTGGACTCTTCGATGTCAAATTAGCGCAAGACTTCGAAGGTGTGACTCCGTGCGTAGGTGTACTCGAAACCAATTTCTGCGGAGTATGCCTCGGGCTATCCATTGATTTATTCGGTGTTATCCTAACCGATGGCTGGCTAGCATAGCTTTTTAGCTTCCTAGGCGTTGATAACAGTTCATGTAACTTCTGCGTTGCGATCAGATTCTTTTTGCTCATCATGGGCGATTGGACGAATGTGACATTTGGTCTTTTCGGTTCATCGTCGTCGGAAGGTACTATTGCATATCTATGTGTCTTCCCGTTAACAGTTTTGACGATCTCAGTCGGTATCTCCTTCATTTCGTTGTCGTCTGGTCCATCTACGTTGTATTCCTCAATGTCTGCGACATCTGCTTCAACTATTCTCTTCTTAGTCGGCGAGAAGTCAGCTAAATCGTCGAAGTCATCATCGATTACTTCGTACCTATGTTTATGTCTGCTGTCTTCAAGTCCATCGTCGCTTTCTGCGTTCCTATCGTACCTAGAATGCCTCTGCTGTTTCAGTTGGGCCATTTCCAAGTCTTCACTTCTGGTACGACATCTGACCTGCCTGGTAGGTTTGTACACTAACGACGACTGCCTGTGGAACGATCTGTTTTGATACTTTGCAGGTTTTGGCGGCAGCTCCGGTGGCTCGTCTCTAAATCTGGATGCTGGTGACATTCGTAATGGATTGTCGGATATATCCGTTCTTAGTATACGATTATTGGGCTCGTGTTTTCTTGGAGAATTTGCACCCAATGGCGGCATTCGCTGTCGGTCTGGAGACACGATTTTCGTGACGCATGATTTTTGGAAAACCACTTCGCTTTGTGCGCAAAATGCCGGATTCGAGTAGTACTTGTACACGATCTTTGGCGAGTCCATTGTAAGCGTAAATATTCCCCGGGTTTCTTGTTTGTGCGTTAGACCATGTCTCCTGGAGGGTGCTTCTTAAGCGTGACTGGCCTTTGTTACTTTTCTTATGGGAATTTCGTGCAAATTATGGCTAACTTACACACTATCACTAACCATAAGTTATGCTACTATATTATTTGAGATTATTGATCAATATAGTTAGCTACTCTTTTCTTCGCTGCTAAGTAATAATATTATTATTTTAAGTATCTATTTATTTTACACAACACTGCAACAGCTATTTTTCAATGTTTCTAATTTTGGCATATTTGCCTTTAAAAACTAAATAGAGTTCGCTGATTTTCACTTCCTTAGGATCAACTATATACACACGACACTCACTTATGCTTAGTTTTAAGTTGCCCAACACCTACTTTACTAAGTTTAAATGTCGATGCTAGTATACGGAATGACGGTTGGTCGTCAACTGCCATGGAAACCATTTTGAAAAAAGAAGTTAGGGTCGGAAATGGCGCGGGCGCACCCTTACGTACGGCACGAGCTATTCTCAATTCAAAAAAACAACTACTATGCAAATTAAAGCTTATGTTACGGACTATAAGGGTCATAATTGATATGTTTTTCCCCTGATAATATTTTTCCGTTGATAACTCAAAGGCGCGAAGAATTCGGGATCTGGCAAATGGTTTTAAGTCTATTGCTGAGTACGTTAGGTAGGATTTTGAGTGTTCATTCAATGTAAGGCTTGTGCAATTATTGAATGAGGTGAACGGAAGAATAGCTTTTTTTAAGAGGGTGCGCTTTGGAGCTTTATTATTTTTAATAACGTACCGTTGGACGATACTTATTGCATAATGCCGAGACACTACTAGTAAACAGTCTTGAATTAAAAAAAATAACAAAATACAGTTAGAAATACAATATAGTTTTTCGAAACTTTACCTAAGGGTAGTTCTTTAAATTAGTTTATTTTGTTATTATATTAATTTATTTAGTTGCAATATTTTATTTTAAAGGTTTTTAGATTGATGTTAGTGTTATCGTGTTTTTATATTGTAAGTTTGATAATAAAAAGAGTAAATAACTCCCAATATTATTATTTTACCATAGGTATCGTTTATTGCATAGACATAAACGTTTATAATTCACTGTAAGATTTAACTTTATTTTTCTGCCTAACTAACTTAATTTTTGTGGCATTTTTCAAAATTTGTCCGTCGTCGTCGTGCAAAGACGGGCGGAGAAGCGTTTTAAAATCTTAATTTGATTCCATGGAAGTTGGGCCGGGTGCTGGTGTGGGATGCTACCCGTTCAGACACACTAGCCCCTTCCCATCTACATGGAACCAACAACAGAGCTGGTGCGGCTTGTGAAGCGGCTGAAAAAGCCAAAGCGTGCAAATACAGGGGTTTAGGCTCCGAATATGACTTTGTCCCATTCGGTGTCGAGACCGTTGGTCCGTGGGGCCCTAGCGCTATTAGGCTTTTTAAAGAAATTTCCAAACGATTAGTCGACATCACTGGAGACCGGAGATCTGGCGGCTACCTCGGTCAAAGAATTAGTTTAGCGATTCAAAGGGGTAACGCTGCCAGTATCTTCGGAACTTTACCGAAGGGGAGTTCTTTTAATTATTTTATTTAGTTATTATATAATTTATTTAGTTATAAGTAATATTTTTTTTAAGGTTTTTAGTTTGTTGTTAGTGATATAGTGTTTTTATCTTGTAAGTTTAATTAGATGAGTTCTCAATAAGTTCCTATTGTGATAATTTGTTGGTTAAATAAAGTGGCTATTTTTTATTTGGTTAAGATAATTTTAGTTTATTTCCAATTTAAGCTGGCAATATTACAAATGGTTAGTTAGGGTATTGCAAGAGCGTCGGTGGCTCAGTGGTGTGGCCTTCCGATCTGGAGGGTGCAGGTTTGTAATCCCGCCAGATACCAAACTATTTTCAAAATTGTATGTACGTTAATCCGAGGCTCTTACGGTGAATGAAAATATCGTGAGGAAACCTGCGCACGCCTTCGAAGAGATTCAAAGGTTGTGCGTGAAGTCATCCAACCCGCACTGGGCCCGCGTGGACGTCTAAAGCCTAGTCACCTTTTCTGTTTCTTTAGATTTAAGTTTTTAAGTTCAAGGCAATCATTGTATTCTGCCAAAGAAATCTGGCTTTGAATTCTATCCTCACCTAACAATAAAAGTTATACTTAATCCGTTATCAGCAAAAATAAATAGAATTTGCCATAATCGATAAGAAGTGACTTAAATTCGGAGTCAAATTCAAAATCCATTTATTCAAATTAGGCTTACAATAAGCATTTATGAACGTCAAAAAATATACAAATACAAAAAAAAACATAAATACTAAACTCAAATTTTTTTTATTGCTTATGTAGGCAGACGAGGAGCGGCTCATCTGATGGAAAACGGTAACCGCCGCTCATGGACAACTGCAATGCTAAGGGCAAACCCATGCCGCTGCCTATCAAGAGTAGGGATACCAGATGACAGGAATTTTCCTGACATGTCCGGAATTGTAGCTCTCTGTCAGGGAAACAGGGAAAATATGTAATTGTCAGGAATTTTTAATAAAAGAAAAATATGAAATATTAAAATATTATTTATTACACCCCTACCGCACCTATGCTTAAGTAATCGAACAGAACAGAGGAAAAAAAATATTCTAAAAAGCGGGTATTTACCTACTTTTACCCACTCACTAGAAGTCAGGAAATTTATTGGCAAAATCAGGGATTTTTTCAGGAAAAATTTTTTTCGGGCTTGGTAACCCTAATCAAGAGGAAAGGGCTCTCTAGCAATAATAATAAGTAATTATTTAGCGTGTTTAATTTAATATTTCTTTCTCTCTAATAAGAAATGTGACAATAACAATAATAATGTAAATAAACTACACCATCGACATTGACCCCAGCCCCTCACCTGTCAATAGCTCCGTCCCGCTCTAACAGTAGGCCTCGCTATCGGCGCGTGCGCACCGCGCGTAACCGTTTCTCGCAGCTGCCGTAGACAGCTGTGAACAGGGTGGGTAACATTTGAATCGCACTTTTAGTATGAAACTTGGCTGATTCAAATTAAATTCTACGCCGTTGAAATGAAATGAAATGAAATGAAAAGTGTTATTCAGTTTAGGTCCTTATAGAACACTTATGAATGTCAAATGAAGCTACCACTGGTTCGGGAGGTAGTTTTCCACTGAGAAGAAACCAGCAAGACACTCAGTATTACTCTTTTCAAAAAATTGTGTTGAATACAGATTATTGTAATCAAAATAAGTATATAAAGCAAATTATATTTACAATTTTTATCATATTAATTATAGGTAAAAATTTAATAAGCCGGTGAAGCTATTAAGGAAAATCGTGTAAATATATCTAAAGATCTATATTTGAAAAGTGTAAATTATATCTATATTTGCGTTTGCGGGCCTCCGAGGCGCGAGGCCCTTTGGACCGTGATGCCGTAGTTGTGGCCCATGTTGTCCACGGCTTAACGCCTTTGCTCATAACTACTTATTTCTATACAATTTTTAACATAGTTCTAACATTTAGTTCAACGTCATAGTGGAAAGGAAAACACTAAGTGAGACTGGTGGACCAAAGTTTTGTGACTATAGTCTGCACTTAACGTCAGATGGTTAGTTTTATCACTTATTTATTTAAAATAATAAAATATTTAGAAAGATAACACCACATATCTTATTGATAATACTTGACTATGTAGGCCTCAAACATTGTTTCAGAGGAAAGACTTGCAGAAGGTCGCTGGTGGTGCATGAGGATAGCTGAGGATCGGGTTTACTGGCGCATTATAGAAAAAGCCTTTTTCCAGCAGTGGACTGCGATAGGTTTGAAAAAGGGAGACAACTCAGCACTTCTCAAATTTTACATGAAATTTACGTGAAATTGTAATATTTTTATCTTAAAGGTTAACCACTTCTGTTCGGGCGGGCGCCGGTAATTCCCTATCACCCGCATCCTTTGTCATTATTGTGGATTAGCAAAAATCAATAAGTGTGTCCTTGAAGAGAAAGGAAAGTATGCTACACAAATTTACTGAAAATTTGTGAACTATGTTTAAAGTGATTTTGACATAATGTAATTAATACATAGATACTTAACGAGTTTTTGAAATAAAAAAGAACTAGAGTTTTTTTAAGTAGGCAGTTTTGTTCGATATGCGCGATCTGAACCAAAAACCAATTGTACCTGAAGTACCTATATAGCGAACTATTGAATGGCGTAGGTATTTATACTTAAAGGTGTGTGTTTAATTTGCATCAATAATTTATATATTTAAAATTAGATGTAAACTGTAAAGCTACAACAACATTTACGAATATATAACACATATGTGAATAATTATCTAAATTGTTAACTACGACGTGCTTTCGTAAAAAAAGTAATTAATGTACAAACACATTTGCACAATATCACATCCACCCACTCGTTAATACAGTCGCTAGTTGCAGCCTTCCAAACTTTACTTGACTCGCCAACAACCACCACAGACCACTCTTCACCAAAATGCCTGAAGGAAAGAAAAACAAGACACGATCTGCGCGCGCCGGTCTCCAGTTCCCAGTCGGCAGGATCCACAAGATCCTACGCAAAGGGAACTTCGCTCCTCGAATAGGGGGCGGAGCCCCGGTCTACTTAGCGGCAGCTCTGGAGTACCTGGCCGCAGAGATCCTAGAGCTGGCGGCAGACGCGGCAAGAGAGAATAAGAAGAGCAGAGTGGTACCACGTCATATACTCTTCGCGATCAGAAACGATGAGGAGTTGAACAGGATGTTATCCGGAGTGACGATATCCCAAGGGGGAGTTTTACCAGCCATAAACCCCGTGCTGCTGCCGAAGAAAACGGTGAAGAGTCAAGGATGAGGGGTGCAATTATCCAACGTATAGATTGATTTTGATGACGACCGAATGAATGGTCTGATGACAAAGTCCTTATCAGGACTGCACTTGATTTTGTTTCTGGAACATGGATTGGTCATAACTTAACACTTCACTCAAATACAATTAATCTCCTTACTAACAATAGATTGTATTAAAACAATACTTTCCTACAGAATCAAAATCTGAATGTCCAATTTGTAGATATCCGACATGTTACTAACTCCAAAATTCCCCAAAAATAGCCATATATATATATATATATATATATACTAGAGCACACAATACTGGAAAGTGCTTTTTCAAAATCTGCCATTCCCAACCAAAAGAGAGATTTGTAACCTACCCATACCCTTAACCGCAATAAAATGCGTACGCGTACGTACATGTGAATATGACTTTAATTGAATCTATAAAAGTATCTAATATGACTCATGGTTTGTAAGAAACATATAATATATGCGGCCTGAAAGAGCCTTGTCAATTCACGCCAATATATTAAATTTCACTTCAAAATCACTTGCACGCAGCAATATTCACCATTTGAACATCTTAGATCAAGCTCTCTCTCCTCTAACTCTGCGAGCGAGCTGAATATCCTTCGGCATTATCGTCACCCTTTTAGCGTGGATAGCACAAAGGTTAGTGTCTTCAAACAGCCCGACTAAGTAAGCTTCACTCGCTTCCTGCAGCGCCATCACAGCCGAGCTCTGGAACCGCAAATCGGTCTTAAAGTCCTGTGCGATTTCCCTCACGAGCCTTTGGAAGGGCAGTTTTCTTATAAGCAATTCTGTGCTCTTCTGGTAACGTCGGATTTCCCTCAAAGCTACCGTTCCAGGTCGATATCTGTGAGGTTTCTTCACGCCTCCGGTAGCTGGGGCGCTTTTTCTAGCAGCTTTTGTGGCCAGCTGCTTCCTGGGGGCTTTTCCACCGGTGGACTTGCGGGCTGTCTGCTTGGTACGCGCCATTTTGTAGACTAGTGCCAGCGTAAGCTTGATTCCGTTTATATAGTTTTCGCGGAGTCGATATTGTTTTGCAGGGGGTAAAACTAAATTTATTGATGTCTGACAACCGTCATTTTCTTAATAAATACATTTACTACGTCATTTTGTTAATGCCCTAGTGCCAAACACTAAGGTGTTTTTTAATGTTTGTTTATTTTGAACTAGTTTTATGTACCTCGCGTGAGTCAGTCTTGGCATTAAAAGTGCCTACTTAACAAAAATGTTTGAGTACATCTGAACCAGTATTCTGGCATCATCAGATAATGGAGACTAGACACGTTTCTAAGTCGTCTAAGTAGGTACCATCGCCCGATATCGTTACGTGAAATAACAGTGCTAATACACTTTTGTTTCAGGATGTGGCACTAGTGAAATTACTGGGTATGAGAGACGTAACATAATTATGTTGTCCCGGGTGTCGGGCGCAGTGCGGCATCGATGGTATCATTTATTTTTTCCTTTTATTCGCTTTCCTCCTACACGTGATGCAGGCTTCTGGCTGACTTTAGACACTTTAGTTTTGGGCGCTGTGGATGGGGGTGATGGAGAATGGGCATTGAGAACTTTTTCATATTATTTCGAATCTGGGTTAAAAATAAC
Organism: Leucinodes orbonalis; assembly: GCA_019425675.1. NCBI lineage: Eukaryota > Metazoa > Arthropoda > Insecta > Lepidoptera > Crambidae > Leucinodes > Leucinodes orbonalis. The sequence continues at coordinate 69,703 of PQWD01014531.1, read as the reverse complement.
GATGTGCTGACTCTTAGCTCAAAACTCATGTTTTATGGACTTTATTAGTCTTCAAAGTTAGGTGANCGAGCGAGCTGAATATCCTTCGGCATTATCGTCACCCTTTTAGCGTGATAGCACAAAGGTTAGTGTCTTCAAACAGCCGACTAAGTAAGCTTCACTCGCTTCCTGCAGCGCCATCACAGCGAGCTCTGGAACGCAAATCGGTCTTAAAGTCCTGTGCGATTTCCCTCACGAGCCTTTGGAAGGGCAGTTTTCTTATAAGCAATTCTGTGCTCTTCTGGTAACGTCGGATTTCCTCAAGCTACCGTCCCAGGTCGATATCTGTGAGGTTTCTTCACGCCTCCGGTAGCTGGGGCGCTTTTTTAGCAGCTTTTGTGGCCAGCTGCTTCCTGGGGGCTTTTCCACCGGTGGACTTGCGGGCTGTCTGCTTGGTACGCGCCATTTTGTAGACTAGTGCCAGCGTAGCTGATTCCATTTATATTTTCGCGGAGTCGATATTGTTTTGCAGGGGTAAAACTAAATTTATTGATGTCTGCAACCGTCATTTTCAATAAATACATTTACTACGTCATTTTGTTAATGCCCTAGTGCCAAACACTAGGTGTTTTTAATGTTTGTTATTTTGACTAGTTTTATGTACCTCGCGTGAGTCAGTCTTGGCATTAGAAGTGCCTACTTAACAAAAATGTTTGAGTACATCTGAACCAGTATTCTGACATCATCAGATAATGGAGACTAGACACGTTTCTAAGTCGTCTAAGTAGGTACCATCGCCCGATATCGGTACGTGAAATAACAGTGCACCACTTTTGTGTTTCAGGTGTGATGTGGCACTAGTGAAATTACTGGTATGAGAGACGTAACATATTATGTTGTCCCGGGTGTCTGGCGTAGTGCGGCATCGATCGGTATCATTTATTTTTCCTTTTTCGCTTTCCTCCTACACGTGATGCAGGCTTCTGGCTGACTTTAGACACTTTAGTTTTGGGCGCTGTGGATGGGGGGTGATGGAGAATGGGCATGATGACTGGGTCCTGGAATCGTAAGAACTTTTTCATATTTTACGAATCTGGGTTAAAATAACGATGTGCTGACTCTTAGCTCAAAACTCATGTTTTATGGACTTTATTAACTTCAAAGTTAGGTGAGCAAGTCCATTTTTAAGTATAAATTGTCAAATTCAAAACAACAAAAAAACATTAAACACATATAAACGCAATCTAAATATATATAACTCAAAGGTGACTGACTGATGATTAAACTTGTATAGGTAACTCGTAAGCTTATAGATAATATTGGACATTTCAAAATGGAAATGTCCAATTATCTTTAAAGATAATTATTTCATTGCTTGTGTTAAAGTTCAGTTACGCGAGAGTACTAGGAGACCATAGTAATCAGAGTTCATCAAACTGATAATATTTTATATTCGAATAAATATCTCTCACGTAAATAGTTCTCTAAACTACTTGTATCTCAATCGGTATTTGCCACCATCCGCAATAAAAATCAAACCAATTTTTATAAATTATATGTCGTTTCATGATCACTTTTGTTTATTTGCAATATTGTATTTTAAAATACGCTGAAACCAATAAATATTAGTCAATTGATGATAGTGGCAATGACGTCACATAATACTAATCTCATACAAATATTGAAACGTTCCTTTTCGACAGTTCATAAAAAGTACGTCAACGATTAGTGTGTCAATACCCAATTGTAATTTAACAAACTACACTTTAGCAATTGTTTTAAATCAAAAGTTTGATTTCATAAACAATTTATTATTTAGCTCATAAAGAACCTAGAATGTTAAATTTGATTTTACCACTGGTTCGGACTGTTGTAGCTACTGAAAAGATTCAGCAAGAAATTAGTAGTGATCTTACAAAAAGTTTTATTTTTACAATATACTTCTAGAAATATGTGAGATATAGAATACTCGACTATATACAGAGAAACAACTTTGGGTAATTAAAATTATATTAAAGAAGAAAACACGTTAGCCATAAACAAATGGAAAGAGAAGAGAACCAAATACAATCAATTATATATCTTTTTACATTTGACATGACTTGTAAGAAATGAGGTTGCATGATTAACCATACAGCCGCCCCATTGAATAACATTCAATGTCAGAAAAAACTAATATCGAAACAACATTATAAAGCTTTAAAGAAACAAACATGTACGAGTATAACATACTTTAAACTAAACCATTTGAATTAACCATTTAAACATTTATTACTATAAAAGTAAATAAATGTATGACCCATTAAACTTCAGACAAAAACATTACTACCAGGTAATTAAAATTCAGTTAATTATTTATACTACAAACATTTGCTAAACATAAATAATCGACTTATAATAGTATTAAAATTGCATTTAGTTATATCATAATTCCTATAAAAGTTTTGGGTTATATCTCTTAGTAAGACAATGTATTCAATAAATAAATATGCGTCGATTGATAATAAACATGACTTATTGCAAGAAAACTAGAAAGATATTTCGGCTCCGAAAAGAGCCTCGTTAACATTAAATACAAAACCAAAAATCAACACTATTTACAAAATTGCAATTCCACATCTACGTATCCTCAAGTCTCTTCGAAGAGTCCTGGTCGTGACTTTTATGGTACAGACTGAGGGCTTTGATGCCTTCAATGTTCGCGTGCTTCGCCAGCTCCCCAGGCAGCAGAAGTCTGACAGCAGACTGGATCTCCTGACTCCCCATTGTGGTCTTCTTCCCATGGACCACAAGTCTACTCGCTTCTACTGCGATCTTCTCCAGCATATCGTTCACGAAGTTATTCATTATCAGCATACTCTTCCTTGATATGCCCAGGTTCTCTCGTGTGACAGAACGGGAGTAATTTGTAAATATATAGAAACTTTGGAAATTCTTCTTTTTCATCTTCTTGGATTTCGCTATGGGCTTCTCTATGGGTTTTGACATAGACTTGGGTGCTTTCTTCGGTGCGACAGCTGGCGCCATTTTGTTTTTTTGTTTAAATTTACATGGCTGTTTTGACCGATGGTTATAGATGGTTGGGGAAACTAGCGTGGTGATGAGCGAGAACCTACAGTTTTAGTTGACCAATAGGAGCTGAAGAAACCAATGAATATGCAATTAGCGGGTAGTAAAATATCAGCCATTTTAATTACATACCTACAAGTAAGTAGGGCTTAGGTCCTCTCCACGCATAGGCGTGCACTCCATATATGCAAAAAGCAGTGCACACCCCGTGCTGCGTCCAGACAACCCGGAAAATCGCCAACATATTAAATTATTTTCACTATGCGCCCATTTTCATCTACAGATTGAAACCATAGGCAATGCTGTCATCAACAGCACTTCATTCGACAAAAAATGTAAATATTTATTGTTTTTGCGATCAGTGTCATCAAAGTGAGTAGTGTGAGTAGTGAGAGTGAGCATACCCTATTCATAATCTTTGTGCACGTCACTGCTTCCACGATAGTAAATGAGTCCCAATCCCCACGTTTGGTAGGTGGATTGAACTATTGATGCAGCCACAGACATCAGAATAACATTAGACTGGACAAGCCGCCAAGTTTATAGGCAGTCCCAGTGTCGCAATTTCTTTTCGGTTCTTACCTGTGAAAAGTTATTATATTTCTTGGTAATTTACTGATTCATTGCGATGATGGCATGTTACAATTGCACAGGATGGCGTTTTGGAAAAAAACTGTTATTTCTTCTAATATTCGTGCGTCTTGACTCGTCTCACAGAGCGTAAACTGGTAGCCAGTGTATGCTCGTTGAGCTTACAGTTGTCGCACTTTAAACGCGGCTTGCCCCATCTGCTGTATTGGCAAATCTGTGATGCCAGCAGTACGTATACCGCGGTGATGTGTAACGACTGAGCAACGCCCCCCGCGCCCCGCTAGATGTGTTGTCTCTAAGCCGGGTACGGCACCCAAGAGGGGTAGGCACTGTTATTTTCTTATATGCCTTCATGAAACAGTATTAAATATAAATCAATACCAAAAACTTTCGAAATGTTTAGTTACGCCTTTAAATCGTTTTTCAAAGAACGTGCGAAGACCAAGTAACATGTTTTTTGCACACAATGTTTGTACTCCACGGGAATCAAACCCAGTATCCTTGTTGTAGTATTCTTCTTTTACTAATAGGTAACCCACAAGTGAGCGTAGAATAGTATAACGAAATACAATGCCTCGATAGACAACTTTTACGATATCACCTTTCGTAAAACCAACAGTCGACGAAATGTGAAATTACCTATTGAAGAAAGTCTATCGGTATTTTTTAAAATGTATTTATCATAAAGTATACCAGCTTAGAATGGTGTGGACTGATGCCCTCCTACCGGGAGGGCTGGGGTTCAAATCCCGCCACGTACCAATGTGTTCGAATTTTCGAATCACCCTATACGGGTAGGCCTAATCACCCTATACGGGTAGGCTCGTGCTCCTCGGTGGGGACGTTTAATGAGCTGATGATGAAGAAGATGAAGATACCAGCTCAGAGTACAAATAATATATTTAATCTAAGTATGCCAGACATACGAGTATAGGCATATACATATAGTAGGAAGGCATAGACTGCGGGTGGGTGTTAGCCGGTGCCGGTGAGAATCGGGTAAGATGAAGATATATTCCAGAAATTTGATCTTTAAGTGCGAAGAGTTACGGTCTTAATTCATCTTTCTGTCTAATCAATGTAGCCGTTTCACCGTAGCTTGTATTTTTAAAATTTAAACACAAGATACCCGTTAAGTGAAAAATAATTCAACAAATTAAACTAACTAGTACCTCTGCCAAAACTTTTTAGCTTAAAATGCGTTAAAGTACCTAAAGATATTATATTCAGTATATTTCTACGAGTATACAGGATAAATCGTAAATGATACAGGAACATATTAATTACAATTGTGTCTTACGCACGTTTTTTGCGATTTCTTCCGCAATCACTTTTTTGGGTGGTTTTAGTTAAAGGCCAGTAGTGCAGTCGAGCCGGACCTGGCTCCACGGAGCGATGCCGAACACACTGTATATGGAACCAGCAAGAAGAGGTGGTATAGTCATCGGAGTTCTATTTTATGTTTCTTAATTTTGTTTAAAAATTCAAGGTAGGCCTATTATTATTATCCCAGTTTCTAGATATTTATGATAATATTAATTATACCATCATCATCTCTGCCTATCCCTCTGGGACCAAGGCGTGAGCTTTATTTATTTATTTATTAGACTTGAACTGGTAATTTATAAGGGCTGAGGTTTAGTGGCGTAGCGACTAGCGCGTTCAGTTGACCATGGCGCAAATGAAGCTACGATTACGATTGTAAGATGTTCTCCGTACTTCAAAAGGGCATTTTAAGCTGTTCGTCCTGAAAACTCTTCAATCCCAATTGATCCCGCGTGGAGGGTTTGCACCTTGCCTTCTCATGTCTATACTGAGTGATAAGGCTAGTTAAATAACTGCAATGTAATGATCAATGTTTTTCTAAAGCAGGTAGTAAAAAAACAATTTGATTTCATATAAATATACCGTCATAAAAAATAACAACTCACCTTATATAAGGCAGCATTCAAATCCCGTCGCCATTTGCACTCCAACCGTCCCGTTGCTCCAAGCTGTAACTTCGCTGTCAAATTTAAAAGAAAAAAACATGACAGGTCGCGGAAAAGGCGGGAAGGGATTGGGGAAAGGAGGCGCCAAACGTCACAGGAAAGTGCTACGCGATAACATCCAGGGAATTACGAAGCCCGCTATTCGAAGACTGGCGAGACGAGGTGGCGTCAAAAGAATATCTGGACTCATCTACGAAGAGACAAGAGGAGTGCTGAAGGTGTTTTTGGAGAACGTCATAAGAGACGCCGTGACATACACGGAACATGCAAAAAGAAAAACTGTTACGGCAATGGATGTGGTATATGCTTTGAAGAGGCAAGGAAGAACTATATACGGATTTGGAGGTTAACTAGATTAATATTAAAATAAAATAAGCATTTTAGTTTGTTGAGTTGTTGTTTTTTTTTATTTGACAAGGCCCTTTTGAGGGCCGCAATGAATTCACTGTTTCCGAATGAGTCATGAAATTCATCATTAAAAATGCCCAAGGGGCTGGGTTAGTTTAAAATTTAGGATCATCTGATATTTTTGGTGTAATAAATAATAATAAATAAATAAATATCCACTGACATTCACACAGCGCCATCTAGCCGCAAGTAAAGCGTGAAGCCTGTATTATGGGTACTAAACAACGGATAAACATACTTATATATTTTTTTTTGTAAATACATACATATTATTCATAGAAAACACCCAGACCAACAGACATTTTCATGCACATTGCACACAAATGTTTGTACTGCCCGGGGATCAAACCCAGAACCCTTGGTGTTGCAGCCGACCTCTCAACCGCAACACCAAATTGGTCGTCAAAGTAAGAGTTAATCTTTTGAACTAAAAGTTATTCCTGATTTTTTTCTCTTTGATCACTTCGGTTTTTGCATCTTCTACACAAGCCATGCTTTTTTCAGTTTTTTCTCGTCTGTGTTGAAAGATGCGAGCCAAATGTCTTAATTTCCATACAAAAACTGGCCGAATTTCGACACACCTGCTGTCAGCGAGACTATCCATATGTTTTTTATACGTATGTCATAAGTGCTTTTTGTAAGCCTAATTTGAAATAAATGTTTTTGACTTTGACTTTGTTAAACCGGGTGAAATTTTGCAAATTACTTTTAAACTTGTTTCTCGAACCGAATGAGCTGAAAATTTGTACTTATACACAATGATATTCTGTATATATAAAGAAAGATACGCCATCCGTGCCTCAAAAACGAACCGCCGTAGAGAGTACAGTTTGTACTCTTTTGTTTAGGTAAATGTATTCGAAATATGTGTATGTGTGCTGTCGCTGCATTTTTTCGAGTGTTTTGTGAGCATATCACGAATCCAAACTTTTTTACATTATTGACTTATACACAAATGTTAAGACAGCAATGCTGATTGCATGGTTAGCTATGTGGTGTCATTATAAATCCATTATGGCGGATTATCCAATATGGCGGACTCGTTTTTCTCTCGGTAAAATCAAACTACTCCTAGATTTTTCTCTGGGTATCAAATAAAGAGTTTCTAACTAAAACACGAAAAATCTCGAGCCCATCGCGGATTGGTAGGTATAAAAAGTAGCATCTAAAGATACTAGCTAGGGCACCAGCGATTTAGTATATATTCCAAACACTAAGGAACGGTAATATTTTTGGTCACCCATCCGATAAAAGCCCATTGCGCTCGTTGCTTAACTACCACGATCTTTAACCGAACATGCTTGCTGGTATCCCTTCAGACCTTGACTGTACGACATATGAAATCAATTAATGACATTCAATCAAGGCACCTTGATTCCCAAAACTATGACTATCTAAATATTAATCATTTAATTCCACGATACACATATCAATTGAGATAATGGGTAGATAATTTCATTTTTGAAGTTGTGATTTGTTGTGAACATTGAAATTTAAACTGGTTTTGTGATTTTTTGTTATACAAATCAAATTAATATTTGTATATTGTGAACTACAGGTAAGAATATGTGTTTATTCGTAAACAGTTGTAGACACATACTAAGTGTTACTTATCACTATAGAAATCAGATAGTCCAATAAAACTTATTTCGGACTCTGATCTTTAATATAAAAAAAGTTTATTCAAGTTTATGCATTTATTATATCAGCGCCATGATGTCCACTGTCAACATAGGCCTCCTCCACAACCTCCACTCCCACTGGCGGCCACCCGTAACCTTCCTCAGGTCATCTGTTCATCCTGTGTGTGGTCATTTGTATTGGTACAAATGAATTGCCTTTATTATTTCTCCCCGAAGGCTTTGCTAGCCAAAGAAAAGGATATCGAATTAATGATAAATTAGATACCTAAATAAAAGACAATACTTACTGAAAAAGAAATATGTACCTACTATTTTTATAATCGAAGTTTTAATTTAACTTTTAATACATATTTAACCAGGTGAAATTTTGTAAATTAATTTTAAACCAGTTTCATTAACGAGTCAGCTAACATTTTTACTTATACTCACATGTCATATAAACACATGTTAGGCTACCTAATCAGTCAGTTAAGCATAATATGTAGGTACATACATATATAAGTAGGTAAGTATGTTTATCCGTTCTTTAGAACCTGAATTACGTATTACAGGCTCACTGCTTAGATTGGGACTAGACGGCGCTGTGTTAATGTCAGTGGATATTCATCATCATCAGCTCATTAAACGTCCCCACCGAGGGGCACGAGCCTACCCGTATAGGGTGATTAGACCTTAGTCGTCCACGCGGGCCCAGTGCGGATTGGACGACTTCACATACAACCTTCGAATCTCTTCGAAGGCGTGCATGAAGGTTTCCTCACGATGTTTTCCTTCACCGTAAGAGCGTCGGATAACGTACATATATTTTCGAAAATTCGAAAATACATTGGTACGTGTCGGGATTTGAACCTCAGCCCTCCCGGTAGGAAGGCGACAGTCCACACCACTGAGCCACCGACGCTCTTTTATATATTTATATATTTTTTAGTGGATATTTATTTCTAGATTTGTGCCTACAATGAGATTGGTCCCTTGCCTACCTTGCCTCAGCGCTCACGATGAAGACGTGGATTATTCCAAGCAGCTCGATCGAGATATTAAGACTTGGATAAAACCTTACGAACAGGTAAGCTGTACAGGTTAGTGAAACAAATGTCTAACCTTCGCTTTCTACAGGAAGAAATGTCAACTGGAAACATTCTTTCAAGTAGTTTGACGACCCATTTGGTGAAGCGGTCGAGACGTCGACTACAACACCAAGGGTTCCGGGTTCGATCCCCGGGCAGTACAAACATTTGTGTGCACGAACATGTCTGTTTGTTATGGTCTGGGTGTTTTCTATGTATAATATGTATTTATTTACAAAAAAAAATTATATAAGTAAGTATTATCCGTTGTTTAGTACAGGCATAATACAGGCTTCACACTTAACTTGGGCTAGATGGCTGTGTGAATGTCAGTGGATATTATTATTATTACAAAGTACGTATAGGTCTCAAGATAGTATTTTTTTGGTCACCTCTCCTATGACTGTCATTGACACACGTGACCAGCTGCCATTTCAACTTGCTGATCAGGCGAACCCATGATGGTAACTTTAATTCTCTCACGAATAATATCATTTCTGATTTTATCCTTGAGAGAAACCCCGAAGTCAGCTCGCTTTTTTGCCCGTTGAGTGACTTATTAGACCTACCATTACCAATATAATGTTTTCATATCTTAATGACCCCCAACTGGACGAATGACCTGGTTAAGGTGGCGGGGTAGCAGATGGATGTCAACTGCTAGGGATCGGCCCGCGTGGTAATCATTAGGGGAGGCCTTCGTTCAGCAGTGAACGGTCTAGGTTGTAATGATGATGATGATATCTTAATGAAATAATGTGCTGCAGATTGTTGTATAACTGTTGATTAATTCCAGGCGATAAAACTTCTTCTATTGGGCACCGGCGAAAGCGGAAAAACAACCATCATCAAGCAAATGAAAATACTACACGTGCAAGGCTTCTCTACAAGGTACTACTACTCGTAAACCTTAGACAAATATCATTATAAGGTCTTTGCAGCTACGTAAGTTCTATCTATCTATCTTTCAACATTTCGCAGTCCACTGCTGGACATAGGTCTCCCCCATTTTGCGCCAGATATCCCGGTCCTCCGCTTTTCTCGTCCAGCCTCCACCAGCGACCGCCCGCAAGTCGTCGGTCCATCGGGCCGGAGGGCGTCCTACACTGCGCTTGCCGAGACGCGGTCTCCACTCCAGAACTCGCCTGCTCCAACAGCCATGCGTTCTGCGACATACGTGAGCAGCAAACTGCCACTTCAACTTGCTGAAGCGGCGGGCTATGTCGTAGGTTCGCTCAGTTCTTATTCGTGTAACTGCGTGTGCCGTGCCGCTTGTCTCCCCAAACATACTAGGTTACCTGAACCCTGTCTGAAACACCCTAAGCCGAGGTTCGAGTCCCACTCTGGGACGTCTTTAGGCTCGTCGCCACGCGCCCTGGGAAGCTGTAAAGGCCTTCTGCGGCCAATAGCAGTAAAAAACAAACATAAAATTGTAAATGTAGGTAAATACTGTAAGCACTTGAGAATTGAGATCGATGATTACTCCATTTCACACAGCACGAAAATTGCAAAACTGTGGGTAGTTGTAGAAACTTGTGCGTCCCTCTCGCACATTCCATATCGTTATATGACTGTATTAGCATAGAATATGTTTTGAGGACTCGTGTGGTGTAATGGTTGAAAAGTGACCTATAAATCGAGGGTTCTGGGTTTGTCTACAGTCTACAAGAATATTTTGACGGTAAAATTAACTCTTTAACCGCCGGTGACGGATATCATCATTATCGTCATCATTACAGCCAAATGTCCACTGCTGAACGAAGGCCATATATCTGACGGATATATCCCACAGAAACAATGTATTTTCTATTTTGTCTTGAATCCTGGCGGTTACAAGTTCATAAAATACTTAAACTTTTTAATATCTTTTTGCTTTACCCTAACAGGGTCCACGATGACCTGAAATAATTGTTTTTACCAACTAGATATCACATTATGGTTTGCAATAAGTATTGAATTGATGTAAATAATCATGATCTTTTCACAGCGAACGCACAGATAAAATCAAATACATTAAACACAACATTCACGAGTCGATATTCGATATCGTCACCAACATGGAACCCTTGGGGTTAGGCCTTCAGCATTCGAAGAATCGAGCTGCGAGAGACTTCATTCTACGCTGCGGCCCTGGAGGACCCCCAGATTATACAGAAGTGAGTTAAACAAAAAAGCGTGTGAGGTGATGCTATAAAAAAGTGTGAGTTGAAAAATAAATATCCACTGACATTCACACAGCGCCATCTAGCCCCAAGTTAAGCGTGAAGCCTGACATTTTTTTAGTAAATACATACATATTATACACAGAAAACACCCAGACCATTACAAACATACATGTTCATGCACACAAATGTTTGCACTGCCCGGGGATCGAGGTGTAGTAGTCGACGTCTCAACCGCTTCACCAAATGGGTCGTCAAAAGTCGAGTCGCTGAGTTAATGCTACAAAAAGCAATTTCTAATAAGATGGTTAAAAATGTTTTTTCTTCATTTTACATTACATAATAAATGTTTTTATGGACCTCAACTAAATGAGACATTTTGATTTTGTGCAAGAAATCCCGAGTGACGGTTAACCAGCCTCTCCACCACCGTAAGAGAAATTGTGAACAAAGATTTATTTATTTTATTTATTTGGTACACAAATAAATTGTCTCAAGTCACGTTTGTAAGATCACAAGATGAGTACAATCATCAGTGGCGTGCACAGAGATTATGAGTAGGGTATGCAAAGTGAGTGACACTAATCGCAACAACAATACATCATTTACATTTTTGTCAAATTTAGTGGTGTGTTGATGACAGCAGATCGTCTATGGTTTCAAATCTGTACAGGAAAATAGTCAAATAAGTGGGAATCATTTAATATTTTGTAGATTTTCTGTGTTGTCAGGACGCACAGGGTATGCACTACTTATTTGCATACAAAGAGTGCGCGCCACTGACAATGATTATAATAATAATTCGTTTATTTGAACCAGAAAGAAAGAACATACTTATTGCTATTAACAAAGTTTGTCGATAAATTAATAATTATGTTTTGCTGCCGGTACTTAAATTAATATTTATTATAACTGACAAGGATTTCGAAGGTTGTGTGTAAAGTCGTCCAATCCGCACTTGGCCCGCGTGGACGACTAAGGCCTAATCACCTTATATGGGTAGGCTTGTGCCCCTCGGTGGGGACGTTTAATGAGCTGATGACAACAACACTACAGCCTACTAGACTCCTAATGCAAGGCAAATACTTTCAGACAATACGGACCAAATCCGTGACCCGTCTACGTCTCTCGTATTTGTTACAAAATAACAACGACACTTTAGTGGTCGTTGGCTGATGATGATGATGATAACTGACAATGTCGAACCTGCTTATCGGGATGAGTTCAGGAAGTGTGCGTTTGTGTGTTCTATGTTAGGGGATTCGGTTTCCGCACTTAGTGTACCATTGTGCGTGAGCCATGGCGGCCTCCTGGTCACTCCAGCCAGCCCACCTCCCTCCAAAAGCAGATAAGTCTTCTCGGTCTCCTCAGGGCATCCGCGACTGTTACCGGTGAGCCGATAGTCTCCCTGCGGATCTGGGCTACGCCTGTGCACCTAAGGAGCACATGCGCCACCGTTTCCTCCTCCTCCATGCACGCTTTACACAGAGGACTATCCGTGATACCTATTGTGTAAAAGTGTTTGTTTAGTGCGCAGTGTCCAGTGATAATCCCAGTCACCAGTCTAAGGCTATTCCTGTCCATGTGTAGAAGACGCCTAGACTAGGGATAGCATGGCCTCCCTGGATTGTCTGCACCACAGATTTCCCAATACAGGAGATGGGGCAAGCCGCGTTTAAAGTGCGACAAATGTAAGCTCAACGAGCATACACTGGCTGCCAGTTTACGCTGTGTGAGACGAGTCAAGACGCACGAATATTAGAAGATATTACCGTTTTTTTCCAAAATGCCATCCTGTGCAATTGTAACATGCCATCATCGCAATGAATCAGTAAATTTACCAAGAAATATAATAACTTTTCACAGATAAGAACCGAAAAGAAATTGCGACACTGGGACTTGGCGGCTTGTCCAGTCTAATTGTATATTCGGATGTCTGTGGTCTGCACCCTGGTGTCGAGGTCCACCATTCCACTGCTAACATCTGTGTGTTGTGTGTGTGCGCATATAACTAGAGTACAATTATATGACATGTGTACACGACTGACACGACATGATTTGCAGACTATATTATGCTAAATAACATTTACTGGGCCATCGTCGCGTGTCCCTATTCGCGTAACCGACATATGCCGGGCCCCTTTTCTCCCTAAACATATTTTAGGATTACCAAGACCCCCCCCCCCCTCGCAACGCCCTAAGCCGAGGTTCGAGTCCCGTTCGAGGACGCCCTTAGGCTCGTTGTGTAAATGTTTAAGGCTGAGAGCCATCTGCGCTCGCCACGCGCCCGGTGAAGCTGTAAAGGCCATCTGAGGCCTACAGCAGTACTGCAGTAGTCAGTTAGAAAAAAAACTGTCGTCACGCAGTCGAATGATGATGATGATAAAGATTAATTGATTCCAGGATTACTACGACCTCGTTAGGTCGCTGTGGAAGGACGCAGGCGTCAGGGAGTGCTTCAGGAGATCCAATGAGTACCAGCTCATTGACAGTGCCGAGTAGTGAGTAGTTATTCATGATAGTTAAATTGGCATGTTTAAATGTTGTGAATGTCGGTGGATCAAAGTTATGGACTGTTGTCTTCTCTCGTCTGTATAAAAAATGTCTTTTTATACTTTCAACATATTAAAACGTCCCCACCGAAGGGCGCGAGCTTACCCGTACGCGGGTGTACAGGCCTTAGACGACCACGCGGGCCCAGTGCGGATTGTACGACTTCACGCACAACCTTTGAATCTCTTCGCAGGCGTGCACAGGTGTCTTCACGATGTTTTCCTTCACAATAACAGCGTCGCATAACGTAAATATAATTTCGAAAATTCGATATCACATTTATATGTGGCGGGATTTGAACCTAAGCCCTCCCGATCGCAAGGCAACAGTCTACACCACCATTGAGCCACCTACGCTCTCAAAAGAACATTAATATTATATTTTATCAAAAGAACATATATAAGTATTTTAAAATCTATGCTACACAAGCATGGGCGTATAAAAAAATAAGTATTTATTTATTTAGTATTTTTTAAAAGTCTATGGCTACAAGTATAATTCTAAAAATATTTGTTGTCCAAAACAACGTGTACTAAATTTTACAAATTTTCAGTTTCCTGAACCGGCTAGATTTAATCGAAAAGCCTGATTACATGCCATCCGATGCCGACATACTTCGCTGCCGACAGAAAACTACTGGGATACAGAAAATTGAATTCAAAGTTAAGGTAATAAAGTAATTAATAGTTTAAAGTACATTTTCCTTCTTAGGAATAAAATCAGGAATGATTTAATCCGTAAGAGAACTTAAGTTATCGACATAGCCCGACGGATCAGCAGGTTGAAGTGGCAGCGGGGTGGACACGTATGTCGCAGAACCGATGGCCGTTGGAGCAGACGAGTTCTGGATTGGAGACCGCGTCTCGGCAAGCGTAGCGTAGGACCGAGGGACCGACGACTTGCGGGCGGTCGCTGGTGGAGGCTGGATGAGAAAAGCGGAGGACCGGGATATCTGGCGCCAAAATGGGGAAGACCTATGTCCAGCAGTGGACTGCGATAGGTTGGAGAGAGAGATGTTTTCCTTCTGAATTTAATTATAGCTTGGGGCATAACATTGTGGATAACTACTTCCGTCGTCTAAGCGTTGAATTTAGACTGCTGCGTAATCCCTGCTTCGTGGGTTCGAAACCCACGGGGAGGCAGTCACGTGCTACTATTTTTCCTTTACAAGGAGGTTATTTTGTTTGGTTTCAATGTGGAGGGATACACGAAGCGGGGACGACCCAGAAATACTTACCTTGACCAAATTGGTCAAGTCCTTAAGAAAGCTGGGGTCCCAAGCAAGAGGAATAAAAGAGATCGTATGAAAAGATTGATGGATGTGAATGAAGCTTGGGAAGTATGTCAGGACCGCGCAAAGTGGCGTTCCATCATAACTACCCCTATGGGATCAAGGCATGAGCTTTATATTTTTATTTATTTGTTCCACAGGTGCCAAAATCAATGTTAGGGGGTGTCCAGGATTTCTGGATGTTCGATGTGGGAGGACAAAGGGGGGAGCGGAAGAAATGGATACAGGTCAGAGATTTTACAGGTTCTTTTTAAATTGATACGTGTACAACATAGAATTGCAAAACACTCCTACTTCATGGGAACGTCCCGTGAAGTACGAGTGTTTTCATTTTTGTGTTTCGGGATGTAGCTAGTAAAATTACTGGGTATAAGAGACCTAACATCAGTTGTCTTGAGTGATGGGCGCAGGCCAGTGTCGATGGAGAATAATGACTACATTAACACTGCATCTGCCATGGTCAGGCGTATCACCACCAAATTAATAAGTTCCACATTTATGAAAAAATGACTAGACCATACATTACCAAGGGGCTCTATATGCTAATCGATTAAGTGCCAATAATTCACCCATACATGCATACATATGTTTGGGAGTTGTTTTCATTTTCGATTTCTTGGTCCTGTGCCCTCATGCATGCTGTGTGCACATGCCCCTGGTATAACAACTGGTTATGTAACTATGTTTATGTTTTGAAAATGTAAATTGTGTTGTAACGCTGTTTTATGCACCAATAAACAAATAAAAATTTGTTAAAAAAAGTATTCTTACAAATTCAAATATATATCTTAAACTTCTTGTTTATGTTTGCTCTCAAGCTACTTTTTAAGGTTCCGTAGCCAAATGGCAAAAATGGAACCTTACATATTTGTCAAGTCTGTCTGTCCGTCCGTATTTTAAATTTAATTAAGTATAAAGTAGAATTAGATGATTTATTATTGCAACTGTACTTTGGGGGTCGAGAGGAAACCAAAACATGGCATCAAAATAAAATGGTCTCTGGTTCGATCCCCGGGCAGTACAAACATTTGCGTGCATGAACATGTCTGTTTTCATTGGTCTGGGTGTTTTCTATGAACAATATGTATGTATTTACAAAACAAAAATGTGTTTAAGTATGTTTATCAGTTGTTTAGTACCCATAATATATGCTTCATACTTAACTTGGGGCTAGATGGAGCTGTGTGAATGTCAGTGGATATTTATTTATTTATTATTAGTATGTTTGGTGGTCCAGTGGACACTCCTTTTTTTGGGGGCCGAGGGCCTGGGAATGGACAAAACCGCACTAACCGTCAAGGGCGGATCCAGGTTAGGCGCCAGGAGGGGGTCATAGTAGTAGTCAAGCTTAACTTATAAGGTATCTTGTTAATGTACGTTAGTATAGTACTTTAAATTGCTCAGGGGGGGGGGGTCATGACCCCCATGACCTGGATCCGCCGTTGCTGACCGTCCTGTTCGATTAATGTCATAAAACACCACACAAGTTGTCAACAAATATCTCATCTTCGCAGGTGTTCGAAGGTATCCACGCGATCTGGTTTGTGGTAGCGTGCAGCGACTTCGACCAGACCCTGAGGGAAGACCACTCGCAGAACCGACTGAAGGAAGCTTTGGCCCTGTTCGAGGATGTTTGGCAGAGCAGGTCAGGAAAGTTTTATGTTAGGGCCAAAAAATATGAACGATTTGCATTGGCGTGCACTCCATAAACAAGCATTACATACCCTGAGTCCAGACAACCCGAAAAACGCCAATATTTTTCTCAATTTTTCTCTAAAGATTTGAAACCATAGGCAATCAGCTGTCATCAACAGCACTCAATTTGACAAAAATGTAAAGTATTTATTGTTTTTGCGATTAGTGTCACATTGCATACCTTATTTATAATCTCTGTGCACGCCACTGGCAAATAAGCGCCAGTGATCTCGCGGAGGACACCATTAAAAATAATATTAACTCTCATCATCAAGTCTACAGGCACCCACTGCAGGGCACACGCCTTCCCGCACAGCGTATCCATGAGGAGCTTGGGCAGTAGGCCATTGTTGTTATCTAATAGGTCTTTAAAAAGTTTCCCGAAACAATGATACCTATTCTGTATATATAAAGGTAGATACGCCACCCGTGCCTCAAAAACGAACCGCCAAAGAGAATACAGTTGTATCCTCTTTGTTTAGGTAAATATGTTCGAAATATGTGTATGTGTGGTGTCGCTGCATTCGGAACACTTTTCGATTACTTTGTGAGCATATCACGAATCTATACTTAATAAAAAATAATAAATAATAAATATCCACTGACATTCACACAGCGCCATCTAGTCCCAAGTTAAGCGTGAAGCCTGTATTATGGGTACTAAACAACAGATAAATATACTTATATACATTTTTTTTTTGTAAATACATTCATGTTATACATAGAAAACACCCAGACCATTACAAACAGACATGTTCATGCACACAAATGTTTGTACTGCCCGGGGATCGAACCCGGAACCCTTGGTGTTGCAGCCGACCTCTCAACCGCAACACCAAATGGGTCGTCGTCGTATGGTGGGCAACTATGTAATTATACTTATTACATAGTTGCCCACCATACGTCTTTTTACCTCCACTTTTGACTAACTTGGTTCACGCCAATATCACGCCTGAAGTTGTTATCATAAAAAGGTTTACATTTAAAGAATTGCTGCTAGGGATTTGCAGGCGTTGTTATTTAACAGGTCTTAAAAAGTTGTCCGACATAAAATCTTACACATCACTTTGCACTTCAGCTATTAATCATCATCATCATTACAACCTAGAACGTCCACTGCTGAACGAAGACCTCCCCTAATGATTTCCACGCGGACCGATTTCTTGCAGTTGACATCTGGCTACACACCACCTTAAACAGGTCATCAGTCCATCTGGTTGGGGGTCGGCCTACGCTTCGTTTTCCGTTTCGCATACGCCAATATTAATAAAATACAATATTCTAGCTTATTTGCTCCCTATAGTAAACAACCAAGTACCTCACTCGTCATAACGATTAATTTAACATCAACACTTCCAGATTCCTCCTCACAGCTGGACTTATAGTATTCCTGAACAAACAAGACGTGTTAGAGACGAAAGTGCGTCAGGGTCGCAGCATCGGTGACTACTTCCCGGAGTATCGCCACTTTGAGGCTGCCGGTGACGAGTACACCAGAACCAAACTGTTTATTAAGAGTATGTTTGCGGTAAGTTAAACAGAGCGTCAATGGCTCATTGGTGGACTGTTCATTTCCAATCTGGATGGCGCAGGTTCAAATCCTGCCAGATATCAATGTATTTTCGGAATTATATGTACGTTTATCCGACGCTATCACGGTAAATGAAAACATCGTGAGGAAATCTGCGTACGATTACGAAGAGGTGGTGCGTGTAGTTGGCCAATCCGTACTGGGCCCGCGTGGTCGACTAAGGCCTATAAGGGGAGGCTCGTGCCCCTCGGTGGGGACGTATAATGAGCTGATGATGAAATAAAATACATAGGCACCCTTTTTTCGGATGCACACTTCGCCGCTTAAGCAAAGCGGCGTTTATATAAGGTCCTACTGAAGAAAACTACCTTCCCGCACACAGCAAAGCCATGGGGAGATAGGCCCAAACCCAGCACGCGGCCCCAATGCGGCTTGGTGTGTGTTAACGACTACCATCCTAAGGTTGTAGCCGGTACCGACGGTTTCACGAGCACGGCATCATCTTTCTTTTTGGACAATCGACAATGTGACGTTTTCCCGCAGGATTCGAAGCCACGACCTCCAGGTCACGCAGCCAAACGCTGTGCCTACCAGACCTCAGAGGAATTTATCTGTTTTTCTTTTTTAAGTGTTGAGAAAATGTTTTTCTAAAAAAGCGCCTGTAAAAATAAGTCAGGCAATTCCGACGGTAACTAATTTCCCAATTTTGACAGGAGCAAACCACAAAAAAGCGGGAACGCTGCAAGCAGGCCGCCCCAGAGAGATTCAAGGTGGTAGAAGCCTCTCTAGCAAGGGAGTGTTACTTCCACTTCACCACCGCTACTGATACGGACAACGTGCGCGCAGTGTTTAGGGACGTACACCAGATTGTGTTGACGCATTTACTTACCAATATTGGCGTATATTAGTTTAATATTAATTCCTACATATTGTGTAATGGTCGAGACACCGGCCACAACACCAAGGGATTTGGGTTTAATCCCCGGGCATCACAAACATTTGTGCAGAAATATTGTGTTTGTTATGGTCTGAGTGTTTCTATGTATAATGTGAATGTATTTAAAAATAAATTTACATATGTAGGTAAATATGTTTATCCGTTAAGTGCCCGTATTACAGGCTAAATGCTTAGTTTGCTTACTTTTATAGTTTTTTCTTATAAATACATACATATTATACATAGAAAACACCCAGACCAATATAAACTTACATGTTTAAGCACACAAATATTTTTACTCCCCGGGGATCATACCCAGAACTAGTGTAGCAACCGACATCTCAACCATTACACCAAATGGGTCGTCATTAATAATAATAATCTTGTAATAAAAACACCAAATAACTGCATAGTAGTTTTATTTCTGTCACCAAATCTTATTAATTTGTGTTAATTTTCGCTTGTGCATCTTGTTTTTTCTGTGGGTCCCTACCGGCCAACTACTTGCGATGCAAGCATAGCTTGCTTGGATAATGATCGCCATCGATAAGGCCGCTTTACCCACAGTTTTATCTGTTGTATGTTACTGTTCCTTTTTTATCTGTGCACTTGTGAGCAATTAAGTGTAATATCTATCTATATAGTGTAATATTTCTATATCAAATCTAGTCAACCATAGTGTGGTCTCACTCCAGTCCATCTTCCACTTGCATTTGAACCATCTGGTTTCCATTAACCAGCACCCCGTCTTGCAGGAGTAGCTGCACATCCATATCCGTCAATTCCTGGAGATTATCAAAGTTAAAGTAAATTTATTCAGTTTAAGCTCACAATAAATAAATATCCACTGACATTCAGTGCCATCTAGCCCCAAGTTAAGCGTGAAGCCTGCAGTATGGGTATTAAACAACGGATAAACATACTTATATACATTTTTTATATACACACACATATTATACATAGAAACACCCAGATTATTACAAACAGACATGTTCATGCACACAAATGTTTTACTGCCCGCGGATCGAACCCGGAACCCTTGGTGTAGTAGCCGACGTCTCAACCGTTACACCAAATAGGTCATCTATTGATGTATAAAATATAAGATGAATAAAAATTTGGATAGCTACAGTATAAAGCTTACTTAAAGCCTATTACTTACCCCTCCGGTAACGTTAATCGTGATAGGGTACGGGGTGGACTCGCCTTGCCCTGTGGTCTCCTCCCCCCTTTGCAGGACCTCTGGAAATGTCGGGTTTGAAGCGACACCTCCTCCGAGGCAAGGTGATTGAAATTCTGCTGATATTTACAATACATAAATATCCACTGACATTCATACAGCGCCATCTAGTCCCTAACTAAACATTAGCCTGTAATATGGGTACTAAACAACAAATGAACATACTTATATACTTTTTTGTATAAATAAATAAATAAAAATAAAATAAATAAAAATAATCTATTTCAGATTCACATCCATACAATGTTAGTATGTCAGCAACAATTTGTCTTAAAATAAGTTAGTATACAGTGTTAGTAGCTATAAAATAAAATGACTAACAAAAACATATTACACTAAATGACCTGTAACTGTTCTTATCCAATGGCTCTGAATGGGACAGTCTGGTCGGGCAATAATAAAAACATAAAAACACCCTATACGGGTAGGCTCGTGCCCCTCAGTGGAGACGTTTAATGAGCCGATGATGATGATACATAGAAAACTCCCAGACCACTACAAACAGACATGTTCATGCACACAAATGTGAACAAAATAAATTTAAAAGTAGTACATAAAAGATTTTCTTTTCCTGCCTGTTTGTGTCTGTGGTGTTTCTTAATGCGTCTGTTTGTCCCTGTCTGTGTGTATGTGTCTATGGTTTATGAGTGAGAGAATACTCGTTTCGAGTTGTTGTTTCTTTTTGTGTATGTACCTGTGTTGTGTGGTGAATATACGTGTGGTCTGTATCTGGGGTGTGTGTGTGTGAATGCGTGCGTATGTCTGTTTGTGTCTTTGTTGTATGTGTGAATGTACGTGTGTCTGTATCTGTGGTGTGTTGTTTGTGTATGTGTGTGTGTGTGAATGCGTGCGTATGATTTTGGGTATGTGTCTGTTTGTGTCTTCGGTGCCTGTGTTATGTATGTGTGAAGATGCGTGTGTCTGTAACGTTCATAGAAATACGTGTAACACACACACATATTTCTATGTACGTTTCTTTCTCTCTCTTTCTCTGTGTATGTGTGACTTACTTATCACCTCCTTCTATCTTTCCTAAAATGTCTTACCTGTGTGTGTAAGCGGTTTCAATACAACCGGCGTCCGCGCCCCCATCAACGCGAGAGCCCTAGCACACGTCGGCACGATACCCTCGGAGCCCTGAAAATATGCTCCATCATCATATATCCATATTACGGTGAAGGAAAACATCGTGAGGAAACCTGCGCACGCCTGCGAAGAGATTCAGAGGTTGTGCGTGAAGTCGTCCAACCCACACTGGGCCCGCGTGGACGACTAAGGCCTGTACACCTTTGGTTGGTAAGCATGGTGATACGTGTATGTGATCTGATGTTCACCATGAATAAATTTCATACACACTTGACTTCAGAATTTATTTAGATTTCTGTAAACATATATACTGACAACGAAATATAAATAATATGGAGAGGAAAAGTATAGTAAATTATTAATTATACACAATAAGAACGAACGTCACTATTTTTTTTTCTATCGGTGACATTTCAATAGTCAACTATTTGAAATAAAAATTTACAAAAAAAAAATGTAATCTATACTAATATATAAAGCTGAAGAGTTTGTTTGTTTGTTTGAACGCGCTAATCTCAAGAACTACTGGTTCGATTTGAAAAATTCTTTCAGTGTTAGATAGCTTATTTATCGAGAAAGGCTATAGGCTATATATCATCACGCTACGAGTAATAGAAGCGGAGCAGCAATGAAGAATGTTTCAAAATCGGGGGTATTTTTTCATACTTGGAGCTTCCGCTACGTACGCTGCGTAAACGGTTAAAGTTACACAAAAGTCATGTATGAGAGTATTGTTCTGCTTTTAATGGTCTACAAAAAAGTCCGCGACAGCATATGTCTATCTTTTAAGGTTAGCTCACTATAACATATTTTTTGCTAAAAAAAAATCTGAAATTGACCCCGAAACCTGCAAAGTTGGAGGGAGGGGAAAACGTATGTATAGTGATAAATACAAGTACCGTGTTATCCCGAATTTAATGCGAGCGAAGCCGCGGGCAAAAGCTAGTTAAATATAAAAGAGCTCCCCACACACACTTTAGGTACGGGTAGGCTCGTGCCCCTCGGTGGGGACGTATAATGAGCTGATGATGATGAAATAAAATACATACCCAGCCTTCCTTTTTCGGATGGACGGAAAATTACCTTAGCGACCGATATCTTGGTGATCTCGATGACCTTGTCGTGTGATATATTGTTGATGGCGAGGTGCTCCATCACCTCCTCGGCGCTGGGACTCAGTCCTTGAATCTACAACATTTCATTATTGTTTTCCATCACATTTTGTATAACAAGTCGAGTATAGGTCTCGCCAAACTTTTGGCCGCTCCGAACTTCGCACAAGACGATGCGCAGTTTACAAAATTCATACATTCTATTATTTACGTTCTTGACTATACCTGCGCTGTGAGCACTTGCGACTATATTCAGAGCGGTCATAAAGTTTGGTGAGATCTGTAGGTAGGTGGTAGACTCGGTACTGAGTTGTCTAGGTAGGTACCACCGCAGTGCCAGATATCGTCCGGTGAAACACGAGTGTTATGCACTTTTGTGTTTCAGGATGAGGGCACTGTAGCTAGCGAAATTACCAGGTATAGGAGAGCTAACAACTGTCGTGTCGAGTGACGGGCGCAGTGCGACATTGATGGAGGATAATAACTGTCTTTCAGTTATTCAGTTGTTGCCCTCATTCAATACAGCTTTGTCATGGTCAGGCGGATCACTTGCCATCAGGAGAGCGTCCTCCTGACCGTCCGTAAAGAAGTTGTGAATGGACCGTTTGCTCGTTTGCATATGTATCTATGAAATAAAATTACAGAATAATTACTGGCACATAGCTCATGCTATAACATTTTTCTCAAACAGAAAAGGTTGCCAGCACAGCTATTAAATATTCATTTTAAAAAATCTACAATTTATGTACATATACAAATTAAACAAAACATAAAAACGTCCAGATCAATACAAACGGACATGTTATATATTCAATATATATAGTATGTTGAAGCCTTAACGTCCCACTGCATTGACGTCGATTGCTGATAATTTATTGCATTAACAATAAATAAATATATAAATAAATAATTAATATGCAGTGGGACGTTAAGGCTTCAACATACTATATATATTGAATATATATGTTTATTTGTTTTGTTATTGTATAACTATAAGTGAAGACCTGTAATTGGCTTAGTGTTTTAATTATCGTCTCTTTACTGTTTTGAAGCTGTTGGCCTCCCAAATAAATACCTCAATAACAGCGTAATGTTGAGGATGCTTCAGTCTCGCGTGGGTCCTCAGGTCGGACTTGATTCGGAACCGTTTCGGGCACCGAGGGCACGGCCACGCTCGCACCCCCGTGTGGATGAGACGGTGGTTACGCATCGCTGTTGACCTGTACCGAAACATTCACCATATTATTAATTTTATTTATTTTTAAATAAGCGGTATATACATAAACATATTTTAAACTTAAGGCATGTATATTTTGAAGACAGAAAAGCATAAATTACACACACGCCCACACATCTCACTAAAACACTATTTCATAAACCCAATTCAACACACACACACACACAACACACACATATGCACAAATATTGATCTTACTAGGTTATTAGCTTTAATTGTTTGTTAATCTAGATTTTATTTCTTTAAGGAATGTATCACCTCAAATTCTGGAGGTGGGCGTTAGTGACTGTAACACTCTTGTATTTTAAGGCTGAGAGCCATCAGCGCTCGCCACTTGCCCGGTGAAGCTGTAAAGGCCATCTGCGGCCAACAGCAGTAGTCAGTTCGAGAAAAAAAAAACTCTTGTAACTAATACGGGCATTATCGAACACTTTATTGTTTACGTTAATTCTAATGAGTTCCAATAAATATTTTTTATTATTATTATATTGTATTACCGGGTATAACAGTAAGCGGATCGTTAATTTGTGACGCCCTGGGCTGAACTACTGAGGGGTCCATCTATTTTTTAGGTTTCTAATGTAATGTCGTAAATAATTTCATTTTTCGTTGATATTCAAACGCAGGCTTATAAACATTATACAAGATTTATCAAAATCATGTACTGAGAATTGTAAACAATAAAAAGGTCTACAGAAAACTCCGCGATGGTCTCTTATGGATATCCCACAATATCTTTTTTTTTTCATTTCCTTTTTACGACAAATAATAGTCAATTTTCGAAGTGGTTTTAACCAATACAGCATTAATCCATATCCAATTAAATAAATTAAATACATTTTTGATTTAATATAGATCTATATGGTCCTTTACGGCATAGGATTTCAATATATTTTTTATATATTGTAAAGTAAAACATCGTGAGGAAACCTTCATGCACGCCTGCGAAGAGATTCGAAGGTTGTGCGTGAAGTCGTCCAATCCGCACTGGGCCCGCGTGGACGACTAAGGCCTAATCACCGATACGGGTAGGCTCGTGCCCCTCGGTGGGGACGTTTAATGAGCTGATGATGATGATGATGATATTTTTTATTGAACAGGAGGCAAACGAGCATACGGTTCACCTGATGGTAAGTGACACCGCCGCCCGTGAACATTTGCAAGACCTCAGGTCCCAGAAATGCGTTGCCGGCCCTTAAAATGTGTACGCTCTTTAAATTAATTTAAAGAGATTTAGATTTAAATTAATTTAATTAATTTAATTAATAAATTGTCGAAGACATTACAGATTTAAAGCTGCGATACATAGCGTTTGCGGGTATACCGGCCGACCGGGCAGGCGGGAGCGTACTACTAATATCACCATTGCACCCGTGCGAAGCATGGGCGGATCGCTAGTATATGTAAGTGTGGGTACCTCCGAAAGGCCATTCCGCACAGATCACAAGCGAACGGTCTCGCGCCGGTGTGACTCCGTAAGTGTTCGTCTCTCGCGGACGCGCTGCCAAATGTACGCGCACACACCCCGCATACGTGCCACCGTACAGGGCTGTTGATTATTATATATATATATAAATAAACATGTAGTAAATAAATATCCTTTTACATTCACATAGGACGCGAATGACAACCATTATATTTCAATTTTTAATGGAGACGCGCCTGGTCTATATGCCACAGCAAAAAATGTAACAAAATGTACCTTTTGCTACATTTGGATCAGGCGCATCCATGTGAAAAACTGAAATATTAAAATGTTTTTATTCGACGCCTGCAATAAGGTCGAATACTTTATGTTCGATAATATATCTCTTGCACATTTTTTCATACTACTTTCGTGCTATAATACTTCACAGAAGCCCTAATTTGCAGTATGATTTGCTGGAGAGGATGCTCCCGCAGACCAAATTAAAAGTTTTTGTGCTCTTAAACTACAGAAGCACATTAATTGTGAGGTTGCACTAATTCTGCACTAATTATGACCAATTGTTTTACCAAAAAAATAAATTCGTCAACTGGCTTGCTCCGGAGCATAACACGTTAGGGTACCATAAAATGAGCATAGGAAATTCGCCGACATTGACCATGTGCTCTCATCCGGGATTCGAACCCAACACATTTTCTAATAGGCTTTACTGTATATATGTTTATTCTGTGTCATATATGAACGGGGCGGTAAGATCGTTTCCCGTTGGTAAGTGATACGCCTGACCATGACAGATAATGTGTTGAAGGAAATTAATATAAGTAAGTCGTCATTATTTTCCTTCACTACCACCCTACACCCTTGATGATATATGCTAGGTCTTTTATACCCGGTAATTTCACTAGCTACAGTGCCCTCATCCCGAAACATAGAAGTACAAAAACTCGTATTTTCACGGAACGATATCTGGCACTCGCGTGGTACCTACCTAGACGATTTAAGTCTACAGCTAGTAAATTTGTAATTACTATGCAATAAGTGCGTCAGTGGCTCATGGTGTGGACATTTTCGACATTATATGTACGTTTTCCGACGCTCTTACGGTGAAAGAAAACATCGTGAAGAAACCTGCGCACGCCTACGAGGAGATTCAAATGTTGTGCGTGAAGTCGTCCAACCCGCACTGGGCCCGCGTGGACGACTAAGGCCTATACACCCGCGTACGGGTAGATTCGTCCCCCTTTAAAAATGAGCTGATGATACTGATGGAATACAATAATTAAGTATTGAGTACTTACTCTTTAGTCTGCGTTTCGTGGGTGAAACCTTCAGTGGAGTTTACAAGATTACTCGAAGCCGCTCCCGACTTTGTGTTTTGAAGGGACAACGGATACCGACCACCTGTTAATAAGAAAAGTATATATTAATTTTAAAATATACACAAATAAATAAAAAAAATATTTATTAAGTTTAGGTCTTTACAGAACACTTAGGAATGTAGAAATGAAGGTACCACTGAAAATTAAAATATATTTATTCAATTTGGGTCCAAAAATAACACTTATGAATGTCGAATGTCACTGGTTCGGACGGTAGTTTTCTACTGAGAAGAATCTAGCAAGAAAGTAGGCTATAGGCTGTTTCTAGGCAGGCATGATCCATCTTCGGCCGCATCATCACTTACCATCAGGTGAGATGGCGGTCAAATGTCTGCCTATAAAGGATAAAAAAAAGTCTCTTGTATCTCTTTTCGAAAAAATAAAAGTCTTTTCAACGCCCCATGTGGTGTTATAGTCGAGAAGTCGGCTATATCAAGAGCTCCAGGTTCGATCCAGGACAGTAACAAACATACACCCATTTGTATGAGATATTTCTATGTGATAATTCCGAAAAAATATATATGTAAATATAGACAGATACACAAATATAGACATCATGCGGATGCCAATGCTGATAGATATTTTTTATGTTAAGTGAACAGGACGGTCAGGACGCTCACCTAGTGGTAAGTGATACGCCTGACCATGACAGAGCGGTATTGAAGGAGACCAACAACTGAAAACAGTTATTATTCTCCATCAATGCCGCACTGCGATCAACACCCGAGACAACAGATGTTATGTCTCTTATACCCGGTAACTTCACTAGCTACAGTGCCCTCATCCCGAAAGACGAAAGTGCATAGCACTCTTATTTGACGGGACGATATCTAGCTATAAATAATTATATTTTACAGTACAATTCCTCATCAAGGCATAATTTATACAAAACAGTAACAAAGTGCAAATGACGGCCTTTTTCGTAATGAGCGAACTCATTCAGGCAACCATACAGTAAAGAAGCTTAACAATAAAAAAAATAGGAAGGCGATATAAGAAAAGAAAAATACTTGTATATTTTCTTCTTCTAACTTTACGGAACAGGTAAGCAAATTCACAAAAAGATCATTGGCTGCTCGAATTCTCTCTTCAAGCTATCGCAGTCCACTGCTGGACATAGGCCTCCCCCATTTTGCGGCAGATATCCCGCTCCTCCGCTTTCCTCATCCAGCCTCCACCAGCGACCGCCCGCAAGTCGTCGGTCCCGAGGGCCGGAGGGCGTCCTACGCTTGCCAAGATGCTGCTCGAATTATCTAAACGAAAATAACAACACTTACTTGGTCGGTCATTCGCAGTTGTAGTCATATCACTATGCTCCTTCTTCCTATGTTTATAGAGCGCATCTTTGTTCGGCAACACTTCATCGCAATCACGACACGGTATCCTGGGAAATCGTCATCATCATCAGCTCATTAAACGTCCCCACCGAGGGGCACGAGCCTACCCATGGCGGGTGTATAGGCCTTAGTCGTCCACGCGGGCCCAGTACGGGTTGTCCGACTTCACGCACAACCTTTGAATCTATTCGCAGGCGTGCGCTGGTTTCCTTCACCGTAAGAGCGTCGGATAACGTACATATAATTTCCAAAATTCGAAAACACATTGGTAGGTGACGGGATTTGAACCTCAGCCCTCCCGATAGAAGAGCAACAGTCCACACCATTGAGCCACCGACGCCATCGTCATCATCATCATTACAGCCTAATATATCCACTGCTGAACGGAGGCTTCTCCTAATGGTTTCCACGCGGACCGATCCCTTGCAGTTGAAATCTGGTGCCTGCCACCTTAACCAGGTCATCCGTCCATCTGTCGGCTTACATTATTTTCCAGGGACATAAATAAAATAAATAAATAAATATTCACCGATATACATATAGCACCATCTACTTCTACATTCAAGTTTTGATAGATTTAAGATTTTTGTTCTGTCGTCCGTGGGTGCCCAACACCTTTCTAAAAAAGGGTACTACACTATTGACGAATATTTATGTGATAAAAATCCGTGGTCTTAAACTGCTCAGCTATTTCAGTGTTTATGATATATTGTTACATTAAGGAAAATGAAAATGTTTTTAAAAAAGGCTACACTGTTGAGTTTCTTGAGTGCTTCTTTCTCAACAGGCTAAACCACTGAAGCGTTTTTTTTTCAAAGCATCAAAACTCATATTTTTAGTTTAGTATTTTAATCGTTTTTTATTATATTTTTGTATATTTTTTGACGTTCATGAGTGCTTTATGTAAGCCTAATTTGAAAAAATGTTTTTGACTTTGACTTTGTTGGCTGATTTAATTAATAAATATTCTTACTTTGTTCTATGTTAGTGAGGTTGTCTGGAAAAAATCGCTTTAAGCGGTAAGACCGCCTAAATTGCATTCTGTTTTGTTAATTACTGTGACTGTGTGTTTGTAATAAAGAATTCTTATTTATCTAAATAGGTATATATTTAACCCATTAACCGCCGCCCCAGACGGATGTATCCAACAGAAACAATTGATTTTCTGTTGTGTCTCGAATCCTGGTGATTATAGGGTTAAACAATACAATAAAACATTAGAAAATTAACAATGAAACATTAGTTTTATACCGATAATCGTCGCGGGGAATCTTCGAGGTGGCGCTAGCGTCGCCTTGGCCAGTTTGCCCGTGGATTTTCTTCCTATGGTAGACCAGGCTCCAACTGAAATTACATGACTTCTTTACTGACAAGACATTACTTATATTATCGTCTCAAATAAGCCTAAAACATGCCACTGGGAGGTGTAAACCTTCAGAGATACGAAGCTATGGATGGATTGGGCCGAAACCCAGCACGCGGGCCAATGCGGCTTGGTGTGTTAACGACTACCATCCTAAGGTTGTAGCCGGCACCGACGGCTTCACGTGACAAACGAACGCACGAATCGTCTTTCTTTTCGGACATCAGACCAAAATAGGAAAAATCAACAAAGTGAAATTTCTTATGGGATTTGATATAAGGTCTCTAATACACGGTAATGTCACTAGCTACAGTGCCCTCATTCCGAAACACAGAAGTGTTTAACACTGGTATTTCACCGGACGATATCTGGCTCTGCGGTGGTACCTACCTAGACGACTCAGTATCGTGTCTACCACCTAGTGATATGGCCCCGCGTGGACGACTAAGGCCTAAAAGCTGAGTAGCAACCGATTTGGTTTACACATTTGAAATATCTTCTGTACTACTTGTCTTTTGTCTGTTTTTGTCACAGATTTCCAAATACAGGAGATGGGGCAAGCCGCGTTTTTAAGTGCGACAAATGTAAGCTCAACGAGCATACACTGGCTGCCAGTTTACGCTCTGTGAGACGAGTCAAGACGCACGAATATTAGAAGAAATAACCGTTTTTTCCCAAAATGCCATCCTGTGCAATTGTAACATGCCATCATCACAATGAATCAGTAAATTTACCAAGAAATATAATAACTTTTCAAAGGTAAGAACCGAAAAGAAATTGCGACACTGGGACTGCCTATAAACTTGGCGGCTTGTCCAGTCTAATTGTATATTCGGATGTCTGTGGTTTTGTTTAATATATATTTTTTTGCGAACCAAATAAATGATTTCTTTCTTTCTTAACATTTACGTCCGTATAACGGTGAGCAGACATATCGTAAGATTTTAAAAAGTATAAAATAATACCTGTTAGGAAAAATAATGTCGCAAAGGTTGCACTTGTACACAAAGTTGTCATTTGCATGCTTCATGCGTCGATGCACCTGCAGGTACGTCCAGTGAAGATACGAGCGCCCGCAGTCCTGCATTCGATGCCCGGGTTAGTTACACAATATCGCTAACTGATCTGGTGCGCTCATTGTGACATTTTATGGGGATAGTGACATTTTGTGGTGACAGTATCATTTTATAGTAACAGTGACATTTGTGGTATCAGTGACATTTTATAGTGACAGTGTCATTTAGTGGTGTCACTGACATTTTGTGGTGACAGTGACATTTTATTATGGCAGTGACTTTTTAGGTGACATAATGGTTGAGACGACTATTACACCAAGGGACCCAGGTTCGAACCCCTGGCAGTACCAACATTTGTGTGCATAAACATGTTTGATGTTGGTGTTTTCTATGTATTATATGTATGTATTTATAAAAAATAAATATATAAGTATGTTTATACACTGTTTAATACCCATAATACAGGCTTCACGCTTAACTTTGGGCTAGATGGCGCTGTGTGATGATGTCAGTGGATATTTATTAAGCGTTTAGTCCGAATACGGGGAACGTCAACGTTTGTTTGCTTGCTTATATTCATCTGTGTGTACATATATGTCGGTGTATGTGTGTGGTTTGTTCTAACATCATATTAAATCGCTAACCTCGCATAGGAAATGCTTGACGACGGGGAAGCCTCCGTAGCCGAGTATCCCGGTGGAGGCCGGGCCCGCCTCGGGGGTGCGGGGGTCGGCGGTTGTCTTCCCGGCCGCGGCCAGGGACCGCTTGTAGAACCCGTGCGTCGTTTTATGGGTCGTACACCTGGGGTACATAACACTCAACATCTGATAGCATCCTAGTTATATAAGATACTAGCTTTTGCCCGCGGCTTCGCTTGCATTAAATTCGGGATAACTTACATTTATCACTATACATAGGATTTCCCCTCCCTCCAACTTTAAAGGTTTCGGGGTAAATTTCAGAATTTGCAAAAAATATGTTATAGTAAGCTAACCTTAAAAGATAGACATATGCTGCCGCGGACTTTTTTGTAGACCTTTAAAAGGAGAACAATACTCTCATACATGACTTTTGTGTAACTTTAACCGTTACTCAGCGTACGCAGCGAAGCTCCAAGTATGAAAAAATACCCCGATTTTGAAACATTCTTCATTGCTGCTCCGCTCTATTACTCGTAGCGTGATGATATATAGCCTATAGCCTTCCTCGATAAATAAGCTATCTAACACTGAAAGAATTTTTCAAATCGAACCAGTAGTTCCTGAGATTAGCGCGTTCAAACAAACAAACAAACTCTTCAGCTTTATATATTAGTATAGATTGCTGTTCCTCACAGTATAAGATTAGATTTTCCTGCAGTAAAACCTAAAATAACGCGTAGCACACACGACGCGCGGAAAGCATTGCTTTAATTTTTCAAAATAAAAAATATTGTCTTATACGAAAGTAGCCTGTTTTTTCTTGGTAAAATCAGGTACCAGCTTAAAGAAATCCCGTCCATATCCGTCCAGCTGTTTAGAGATTACTCGGACAAACAGTCAAAAATTTTCAAAGCATTTAATTTGGTACATATACCAAGGTACCATATATATTTATATGAGGAAAAATTATTTATTTCAATATTACAAACAGGCACTCAAGTTTTATTTATATGTATTGACTAGCGATCCACTGGTATTTCGACTTTTTTGAAATGAAATATAGCCTATGTCACTCAAGTTGAATGTAAATATACCATTGTGAAAGTAAAGTAAAGTAAAATTTTATTCAGAAAACAATTACAACATTCATTGTTAAACAAAGTTAAAAACAACATTTTTAAATTATGCAATTGCACTGAATGGAAGTCTACTCAGCGTAGTCAGAACAACACAGGATTTATTTATTTATTTTTTATTTCATAAATCCACAACAACTTACAGTTTCCAGACGTCATTATGGCATACATAGATTGAACAAAGAAAACATTGCGAGACATATAAAATTTGCCAAGTACATGGATACAAATAATAATTGGTCACTAATAGTCAACAATACATTTAAATTACGTCAAATTATTAATAAAAGTTAGTATGTTTTAACATGTCAGATAAAATTGAACATTGAAAAAAATAATTAAGGAATGTCAACAATGGAAATTATTTAATATTACACACATTATTTATATAAACAAGGACATTCTACAAATTTGGGCAAAGCTGTCAGCAAACACCTGATGATGTCCTGACGCTGGTCTTCCGTAGACACCGTTGATGAGGTAAGAGGAGCCACTGCCAGAAAGAAGTTTGGAATACAAATTTATTCCATTTTTTGTAAAAGAATCCATCCATGCTTACAAACTTTCGCGTTTACAATAATAGTACGAAATGTTATAAATGATAAAAAAAATAATGATAAAGAAATACCTTTACCTGGAGTAAGTAGCGAAGCTGACTTTGCAAATGTGGCAAGTGAAGGGATTTTTGACATCCTTGTGTATCGCCCGGTGAGTGTTGAGGCCGTCTTCCAAGTAGAAACACTGTGAAACAAATAAAAAATTCGAACATTAACCTCTCTTAACCCATCGACCGCCAATGACGCCTGATGGCGTCAGACAATATATTATCTGCTGCTGGATTTCCGTCGCTCATTGGGATATAATGTAAAAATTATATATTAATATAAGCAGAGGTAATTGTTTATTAATTTTAAATATATGTAGTTCTATAATTATTTGTCTATTTCTCAATATTTCTAATTATACTCCCACACCTATTTATCGTTTATATTTATTTTGTCAATTTTTCTACTGCACCGGATATATTACTTTCTTCATGCCCTTAGGTTGACTAGTAAATAATGCTAGGATTTTTTTAAATCATTTCTTTATTTAATCAAATTAATAATTGAAGAAACTTTTTTATCAAATTCTATTCTCTCTAAGCTTAAACAATAAAAAAATTTAATATCAAGTCCCCAATATTACATGATACCTTTTTATTAAATTCCATACTCACTCCTCACAATACTCGCATCGGAAGGCCTTTTCGATCTCGACGACGCGTATAAGGCCGCGCGCCTCATCGCCCAGACCCGTCAACAACGGCTCAGCCATTTCATCTGACACTTGCCGAGGTATTGGATTTGATAGTTTCCTCGTTTCTGTGTAAACAGAAAAATATTATAGTTAATTTTAAAAAAGAAGGTTCATCATCATCAGCTCATTAAACGTCCCCACCGAGGGGCACGAGCCTACCCGTGTAAGGTGTATAGGCCTTAGTCGTCCACGCGGGCCCATTGCGGGTTGGACGACTTCACATGTTTCCTTACGATGTTTTCCTTCGCAGAATAGATTCAAGGGTTGTGCGTGAAGTCGTCCAACCCGATCTGGGTCCGCGTGGACGACTAAGTCCTAATCACCGTATACGGGTAGGCTCGTGCCCCTCGGTGGGGACGTTTAATGAGCACACTGCCTGTTTGCATTAGGCACATGCACGTGAACATGTAGCCAGTTTCTCAAAAAATAACCATCAATCTTCTCAGAAATAAGTGCCAGAATGCTATTCGAGGTAATATTTTAATTAAAGTATATACCGACAACCGGTGCTGTCTCCCTGACAAGCCCACTGGTGGGCGAAAGCTGAGCGGTCACTTCTTCCTCTTCTTCCTTCAGCTCCTTTGTAAACTTTCTAAGCACTCCGTCGACTTCTCCACGTGCTCCTACAAAAATTGTTTACTTTGGTATATTGTTTATTTAATTTCCAAAAAAAAATTATTGTGTGATATCCATAAGACAGACCATCGTGGTGTTTCTGTAGACCATTTGTTTAATACTTATACTTACATTATTATTGATAAATTCTTGTAGGGTTCAGCCTACGTTTGCAATGTAAACGGAAAAATGAAATTATTAACGACATTACATTAGAACCCTCAATAATTAAAGTATTTCTCCACTATTCAATGGATGTTATTATAATCAGGGGGTTACGCCATCTCTTAAAACAGTTAAAATAATTCATGTTTCTGGTACAACACAGACATCCGAATATACAATTAGACTGGACAAGCCGCCAAGTTTATAGGCAGTCCCAGTGTCGCAATTTCTTTTCGGTTCTTACCTTTGAAAAGTTATTATATTTCTTGGTAAATTTACTGATTCATTGTGATGATGGCATGTTACAATTGCACAGGATGGCATTTTGGGAAAAAACGGTTATTTCTTCTAATATTCGTGCGTCTTGACTCGTCTCACAGAGCGTAAACTGGCAGCCAGTGTATGCTCGTTGAGCTTACATTTGTCGCACTTAAAAACGCGGTTTGCCCCATCTCCTGTATTGGGAAATCTGTGGGTACAAAACTGCTGACGTATCATTATACGTATGACGTATAACAATACTGTTTTAAGGGATTGTGGTCACCCACGATGATGATTAAATGAAACGGTAGGCCTACCTGCGCCCCGGCGGCGTCCCCGAAGGCCCGGCCAAGGCGCGCACACGCGGACACAGGCCGGCGCCAACGCCTCCTCGTTGCCTCGGAGGTGCATACGGAGTCTCGAACGACGGTTAGTTGCTTCATACATATATGGCATTGGAACGGCTTGATCTGGGAAAGTTCACGTGAAAATGTATTTTTAACGCAGAAAACCTTAGATAAACAATCTAACAAGATTTACAATCTCCTATTCAACCTATCGCAGTCCACTGCTGGACATAGGTCTCCCCCATTTTGCGGCAGATATCCCGCTCCTCCGCTTTCCTCATCCAGCCTCCACCAGCGACCGGCCGCAAGTCGTCGGTCCATCGGCCGGAGGGCGTCCTACGCTATGCACAATCTCACTTATAAATAATAATAATAATCTTTATTTCAGGTAAGTTGCACCCATACAAATTCATCAATTAACCAAATAAAATCAAAATGAGAAATTATACAATTATCTTATCACTAATACAATATAATAAAATACAAATTTTAGATTACATCGCGATAGGTTTTAAATTAAATTCAAAGAAAAATATATATAAATAATAATAATAAGGAAGTCAAAATAATTACTGAATAAATTAGAATAACAATTTAAATGTCAAAAATGTTTAAAGACAAGGTACGAGTACAATTAACAATAAGTGACAACGGTGAAAGTCTGGTAAAAAATGGACAAAATTTTCATTCAAAATCACGTCGCTCGCTACATGTCATAGTGACATTGAAGTGTGCTCGTGCTTTTGATTTTGTACGCTTTTTGTGACCTTAAGGTAAAAATTGTAATGAATAATTTTATGTCATAAATATAACATGTGTCACAACGTATGTGTCAAGCGGCTCGGACATTTTTGGTTGATATTTCTTCGTGTTTGTGGATCTAGTAAGTTTATTGTCATATAAGCAACAAACACTAGTTTGAATACCACGGAGGAACTACACTATGTAAGTCAGGGTTGCAGTATTTTTTTTTCAAAAAGTAACTACTGAGTTTCTTGCTTGNTATTTTTGTTTTCTTCAGCAATATTAGATATTGTAAGCCTAAATTGAATAAATGTTTTTTAACTTAGAACTGACTGTTTTCTTCAGTCACAACGTTCTTCATACCTAATTACAATGTAGTACAATTGACTCTAAAAAACTACCTACTCTAGAAAACTACCTCCCGAACCAGTGGTAGCTTCATTTGACATTCATAAGTGTTCTTTAAGGACCTAAACTGAATAAACACTTTTCATTTTCATTTTCACTGCAATTGTAAATCAACGAAACTAATATCATACGTAACGCGTTCCGTTTCGCTAATCCCTTTTTGCATGCATGTAAACACATCCGGCTACTGATTTATTATGGCCGACTGTTATCTAGCTTTATAAAACAATTAGCTCTTATCACAATGGAATTAGAGGCATAATTGCATCTAACTCTAGGTTATCTGAGTTACGCGTTCGGTTTGGTAACGGTACTGTATTGGAAGGTTAACAGAGGCGTGTACGTCGATCAGTGTGAATTTAAGGAGGTGTATGAATTTAGATTTATTTGGCGTGGTAAATATTACGATTGCACATTTAAAAAGTTTCAAATTTATAAAACAGTGTTTTAAGAAGGCTGTATGATTCGGATTCTTTCGCGTGATATAATATTACGATCATATTACGATGCAAAAGTTTTGAATATAAATAAATCAGTGCGAATTTAAGTAGGCTTTATAATTCAGATTCCTTTGCGTGATTGTTTTATACCTACACCTGAATATTGAAATTGATACAATAATTTAAATTAATAAAACGCGAAAGTAGCGAACGTATAGAATGTTGCACTTTATGCCTTATGGATGACATATATTTAAATCTACTTATTTATTTTTTGGCACATTTGAATACAATTTATCATCATCCCTACTCTTCTCTCGGATGCCGTAAGAGACGGCTTAAAAGGATATATGGGTGAAA
Organism: Leucinodes orbonalis; assembly: GCA_019425675.1. NCBI lineage: Eukaryota > Metazoa > Arthropoda > Insecta > Lepidoptera > Crambidae > Leucinodes > Leucinodes orbonalis. The sequence continues at coordinate 33,174 of PQWD01014531.1, read as the reverse complement.
GCGATATCTCATCCAACCTTTCACAACACCAAAACAACGTACATAAAGAAAATGACGATATATATATATATATATATATATATAATATAATAAATATATTATATATATATATATATATATATATATATATAATATATTATATATATATATATATATATATATATAAATTAAGTAAACCAAAGAAATAAAAAAGAAACAGTAAAACAATAACTAAATATCGAATTAAACGTCAACGTAAAATACATTCATCTGATTTTACAGATTCTCTTCCCCAAATCATATTGTGTTTAAAACGTTACCATATAAGGAGATAGATATTTTTTTGATAAGCATTATACAAATATATAACCTTGTAACACGGTGCATTATCTTGACAATACAAACGAAAGCCGTTATCGTTATCGACATCGTTTATGCCATATATTTCAATGCGCACATTCTCATTTCTATTGGCTTATCCTATTCAACCAATCGCAGTCTACTGCTGGACATAGGGCTCCCTCATTTTGCGCTAGATATCCCGGTCCTCCGCTTTTCGCATCCGACCTCCACCAGCGACCTTTCGCAAGTCGTCGGTCCATCGGGCCGGAGGGCGTCCTACGCTACGCTTGCCGAGACGCGGTCGCCACTCCAGAACTTTGCAACAATAAAATTTGCAATTATATCCAAGCTGATTTCGGCCCATTTCTGCAGCATTTAAGAGCACAGATGTTGAGCTCCCAATTTTTTTCATATTACAAAGTGTACAAGGACGGTCATGATGCTCACCTGATGGTAAGTGATACGCCTGACCATGACAGAGCGGAATTGATTGCGACCAACAACTGATAAACAGTTATTATTCTCCATAAATTTACTAGTTACAGTGCCCTCATCCCGGAACACAGAAGTGCAAAACACTTCTATTTCACGGAACGATATCTGGCACGGCTGTAGGTACCTACATAGTTTTAACAACTAGTGTGTCCCACGGTATAAGATCTTTTCGTAAAAGATGATTCCATGCTTCTGAGGGCACGTTAAGTTGTCACTCCCGGCTACAACGTTGTAATGGTAGTCGTTAAAACCCAATAATCCACATTGGGTGAGCGTGGTAGGTTACGGCCCAATCTCCGAATATATATTCTGCTAAGAAAGGCCTGTGCCCTCCAGCGATACATTATATTCTGGTTGGAAACAATAGTAATATAGGTATCTAGGTCAATTTTCCATTTTCCGTCTCAAAAAGAACCAGCGAAATTTAAAGATAAAATAACCAGAGGCATCATCACTTTATCTGTACGAAATGTTAAATATATTATTTATATAACATATCTTCAGATATATTGCAGACCGATAAGCTAATTCTTCAGTATTGATTGACGTTACATGCGTCATGAACATAGTTTGCGGTTTACATGAGCATATCAGTTTAGAATGACTTTTAAAACAAGGTCACAAATGTAATATACTCTTGAGTATAAAGAGAAAAATAATTTACTGACATTTACACATCTAGCCCCAAGTTAAGCGTGAAGCCTGTATTATGGGTACTAAACAACTGATAAACATACTTATATATTTTTTTGTAAATAAATACGTATTATACATAGAAAACACCCAGACCATTACAAACAGACATGTTCATGCACACAAATGTTTGTACTGAACCGAACCCGGAACCCTTGGTGTTGCAGCCGACCTCTCAACCGCAGCACCAAAGTGGTCGTCATTAATCAACATTCATAAATAATATAATATGGGTCATGTGGTAATTAGTGAGAATTAATATATAAGAAATAATAACAATGGTGGATCTACTATAAGGGCATTTTGATTGCGAATGAATCTATCGTTGCGTTTTAAAAGTTTATTCTCACATAGCACATCACATCAAAATGATTGCATCAAACTCACAAATCTTCTATATTTTTTTGTGCTTGCAAAATTATTTCACTATTTGACAACCCGAATTTCAGACACAACACGTTATCATTTCTTTTTGTTGAAATCTCCTACTGCAACGGTTATAGAAGAAAAAAAAGTGGCACCTTTCAAAACAAGTTTACGACCAAATTAAAAATGACATCAAAATTTTGATACTAACCTTGATATTAGCACTAATAAACCTCCTCCGAGGTGGTCGTTTCACAGGAACTTCCTCAGCCTTTGTCATATACAACATCATATTGATACAATATCGAATCAATCAATCCATTACATAACTTCAACACTGCACTTCTATTATCAGTTTTAATGTAAACACTTAATTGGATATTGTCTAATAATCACTTAAACCTATTTATTTAATCCACAGTATAGCCTGTAGATTGACAATGATAAGGATGATAAAGGTTTTTCAAATTACGCCGAAATTTAGAACTGTGTCATAAGTTTGAGGGAATAGAAATTATGCATTAGAATATGTATAAAGGAAAGCACTTTGTAAGTTGGGGACCTAACACAGTGCCCTGCGTGTTCCAGCATTTGTAAAATAGGATCATCAATTAATTCAGAATTGTTTGTCAGTAGAAACAATAAACGTGAAGATATTATAAATCTATACACGCCAATTTAAATGAAGTTACATACGCTACCAAATATTTTCATTTCTACACCAATAAAGGTTCTATTTCCTGAATTTCCTTTCTGATTTTTGAAACCTAATCAATTATTGGCATAACTAACCCTAACACCACCTGGCGTATAGATTATGTTATGGCCCTTTATTATATTATCGTGTTAGTATAATAGAGGATCAAGTTATTAAACTAAACGTATAAGTGCATCACATTAAACGGTCACGCAGAACCGATGGCCGTTGGAGCAGACGAGTTCTGGAGTAGAGACCGCGTCTTTGCATGCGTAGCGTAGGATGCCCTCCGGACCGATGGACCGACGACTTGCGAAAAGTCCCTGGTGGAGGCTGGATGAGTAAAGTGGAGGACCGGGATATTTCGCGCAAAATGGGGGAGACCTATGACCAGCAGTAGACTGCGATAGGTTGAAGAGAGAGAGAGGGATATCACATAAAATCAGTATGATTGGACTATTCTACGCAGTGTGCAATCACGTATTGTTTAGTTGCATTTATTAACACTAACTGTGCCTCCCGGTGTAACCCAGGGTATAAGATATTTCCCGCAGTTAAACGTAACTTGTCTGTAATCCAGGTTGTCAGTTAACTATATACCAAATTTTATGAAACTCGCTTCACCCGATTAGACATGAAGTAGGTAACAAACATACACACTCACAAGCTTTCGCCTTAATAAAATTAGATACTGAATGAGGATGTAAGCTTTCCGTCACTGTTTCGTTCGTGACACTGCAGTAGGTGTTAAGGTTTTTACTTGTTCTTCCGTTATTGTTGTCGACTGGCATTTCCATGGCAACTAAACACGGATAAATAAAAATGGGCCAAATGCGAATCAGGTTACGTTATACGTACGAAAGGTTCCGTTCCATAGACTAGTGGCAAAAATAAAACATATTATAAGAGTCTCCCTAAATACTTGACTGTCTATATATACGTTGCCGATATTAAAAATGTTTTTAAATTAAACGAAAATTTCACTTTTATTGTTTATCCCTATTAAGCAGGTTTCATTACATTCAAGTAACATTTGCTTTAGTCACAAAATACCCTTTTCAGTTTTAAGGCTGAGAGCCATCTGCGCTTGCCAATTGCCCACTAAAGCTGTAAAGGCCATCTGCGGCCAACAGCAGTAGTCAGTTGGAAAACCTTTTCAGAGGGTATACAATGCTAATTTATAAGACTAGGGGACCTTAAATAAAGTAGTTCTTGTAACACTAGTGAGGCTAATTCACAACAATGGGATATCTAGTCCATCTGTGGACGACCGAGCTTTGAAAGTATATTAAGTAGTGACAATAAACGCCCATAGTCAGGTGCTTAGATTGAGTTATCACGAGCTGTAAATACGTTAACATGTGAAAGTAATCTATATTAATATGTAGGTGATCTCAAAAACTAAATAAAGTGTTGTACCGAACATATTATATATAATAGCTATAGCTAATAAAGATAAATATAAGATAAAAGCTATTGTATTTTACATATACGAGTAGAAAGATAACATTCATTGCACGTGATGGAATTCGGTAATTTATATATATTCATTAGTAGACGACTAAATTGGAGTATATCTTCTTTTATGGAGAACATATTTTATATAAGTACTACTTTATTAGTAAAGTTTACAATTAAGGCAGTTTATTTTTAGAAAACAAACGATCATACAAGTTCTTATTTTCCATATTGTCGTTACAAACAGACCAATAGTTTCCTAATTTATTTGTTACATATAATTAATATAAGCTTACCTCCGAATTACAACTAGTGAAATATTACTCGTATATACTAAGAAGACAATCATACAAAGTGCAAGTTATGCCAAAATAGGGTAAATTTGGTCAACCGTTAAAATAAGCCGTTATTTAGTTTGCAATATAAGCCAAAATTAGGAATCAAAGGCTTTTTTGATCGAGTGTATTGATTTATTTAATGGGTAGGCAAACCACTGCAGGATTTGCCAGATAGTATTGCCAACCATATAAAATTATTACGCAGAGGGAAATTCTAGTGTGTTACCAATCTTGAAAAAAAAAAGATGGAAGTGAAAAAATGGATAAAAGGAAGGAAAAATTTTGGGTCTCCGGTAACATATACACGCGCGTTGTTTCCCGTTAGTTTTCTGTTTTTCTTCAATCTTATCAAAATGTGCAACACAAATACTAATTGTGTTTCGTAAACTATGTTGATTGCTAGAACGTATTGTCTGCAGTGATATTTTCATAATTCAGTAAACGCACCTAGTAAAACAGTAACTCGATTGTGTGTTACCTTGAAATACGATATGTACTGGACATTACACTGACGGCCATTTTTACTAAATATTACTTTTTGTATTCTGTATAAAACACATATATGGGTATCCTTAAGAATGAAAAAAGGGAAATGCTCTTTTTGATAATTTTTATATATCGCATTTTATATAAAACTTTTGAATCTCCATTGACGACCCATTTGGTGATAGTTGAGACGTCTTCTACTACACACACAGTACTAACATTTGTGTGCATAAAAATGCTTGATCGTATTAGTCCAGTATTTCTATGTATTTACAATATTTTTCTGATTATATTAGTTTGATATTGCATAAGTCGCATTCCTTTCCTTGCAATAGGTTGACTGATTTTAGCACACCGAGCTGTTTTCCAGATAGGCAACGAAATACGAGTAACTACAAGTACAATCCGAATAAGCAATCACCGATTGTGTAAAAACTATTTACTTATTTTCTAAACTATGCATTTTAAATAATTATAAAACAATATCATCATCATCAGCTCATTAAACGTCCCCACCGAGGGGCACGAGCCTACCCGTATAGGGTGATTAGGCCTCAGTCGTCAACGCGGGCTCAGTGCGGGTTAGACGACCTTCACACACAACCTTTGAATCTATTTGCAGGTTTGCGTCCTCACGATGCTTTCCTTCACCGTAAAAAAAAAATATTTATTTTATGGGTTTTTCTGAATAAATTAATAGTGTACTCAATAAATTATGGTATTTACCACTTTTCATGGCCTACAGTGTAAAGGCGCGGCGAAAGCCCCAGTTGGTAGTTGCAAATACATATAGTGACGTAATATAGCCGAGCCGCCTGATAACGAGGTAATACACTTATTAGACTTAACCATTCTAATTTCATTAACTAAGTCAAATACATTACTTTAGATAACACTAGTCTATATTCATCCATCCATTACTGCTCATTCCCGAATTAAATATTTGGAACAAAAATTTAAATATTCAGTAATTATTACTGAAAATTGTTCTTCGGTTACACCCAATAAAATTACTTTGTAGCTTGCCTCCACTGGTACATATTACTCGAACAATGAGAACATAATATTGTGAAAAATCACAAAATAAATAAATATGTATTTTTATTTTATTGTATTTATATTTGTTTAAGATATCGTAACATACTAAGCTTATACATGAATGCGTACTTAATCTGCCCGTTTCAGTAATTTATTTTGCTGGAAGAGATTCCATTTGGAATAAGCAGTACCTTTGTACTTATATTTCAATTATATTTGTTGATTTTCTATGTTTATGTGTGCATAAATAAATAAAAGTTCATATTCAAGGGTACTACGACTATCATCAGTTCGTTAAACATCCCCTCCGAGAGGCACGAGCCCGTATAAGGTGATTAGGCCTTATTCGTCCACGCGGGCCCAGTGCGGGCTGGGCGACTTCACGCACAACCTTCGAACTTCTTCGCAGGTGTGCGCAGGTTTCCTTACGATGTTTTCCTTTACCTTAAGAGCGTCGTATAACGTTTTTATATTTTTTAAACATGTTTTTAATATTTATTAAATAAAAATTCCAAAACACATTGGTACGGTTCCGCAAAATAGCTCATAATCTCCCCATGGCTATTCGTGGAAAGATCCGACCAAGGGCGGATCCAGGTTAGGCGCCAGGAGGGGGTCACATAGTAGTAGTCAAGTATAATATATATATATATATATATTATACTTGACTACTACTAATATAGTAGTAGTATAATAGTCATAGTACAAGGTATTTTGTTCATATACGTTAGTATAGTACTTAAAAATAGCTCAGGGGGGGTCCTGACCCCCATGACCCTCTCTTGGATCCGCCGTTGGACCCGACCCTGCACTGGTACTTTATAGTTTGCTGATAATAATGATGGTGATGACATAAACTGATACTTCCATGAGTAAACTTTTATGCGAAATAAGTGCAAGATAATAGTACTTATATGGAGTTCTGCTGTTGATCCGGCCTTAACAGTTCTACCAGACATATCCCGAGATGTTTCCAGCAACATAGCCCATTCCAATATGGCGGAAGAGGGGAGTGCAATCAATTTATCAGCTGCAACACGGATGTCGCGTTCGGTTATTGCAATCACGGGGAAGTGTCACGGGAAACGATTAAGGGGGAATGAGCTGATAATGATGTAAAGAGCGTCGGTGGCTCACTGATGTGGACTGTTGCCTTCCTACCGTGAGGGCGCAGGATCAAATACCGCCACGTACCAATGTGTTTTCGAAATTATAAGTACGTTAACCGACGCTCTTATGGCGAAGGAAAACATCGTGAGGAAACCTGCGGACGCCCTTGAAAAGATTCAAAGGTTGTGCGTGAAGTCGGCCAATCTGCACTGGTCCCGCGTGACGTCTAAGACCTGTTCACCCTGTACCCGTACCCAATACGGGTAGGCTCGTGCCCCTCGGAGGGGACGTTTAATGAGCCGATGATGATGATGACATGGTATTAATAATGGTATAATCTATCACACTATTTATTTAATAATAGCTCATTGTTTATCTAAGCCTAGCACACAGTAACTTATTGAAACTTTTTTTATATTACGAAGAGAATGGACCGGTCAGTGCGCTCACCTGATGGTAAGTGATACGCCTGAACATGACAGAGCGGCATTGAAGGAGACCAACAACTGATAAACAGTTATTATTCTCCATCAATGAGAAGTGCAAAATAGAAGTATTTTGCACTTCAATGTTTCGGGATGAGGGCACTGTAGTAGCTAATAAAATTACCAATATCTGCTGTCTCGGGTGTCAGGCGCAGTGCAGCATGGAGAATAATCACTGTCGATTAGTTGTTGATCTCAATCAATGCCTCTGTCATGGTCAGGTGTATCACTTACCATCAGGTGAGCGTCCTGACCGTCCCGTACACTTTGTAATATACAGAATGTAACAAGAACTAACCTGGGTAACCAGCCATACACAATAAGTAGCTAGTATTACTTTGGTTCAAAAAATCTCTACAAGTTATCGAGTCACCTTTTTTCTTCCACACTGTTATAGATAACAAATCATCGTAACCGTAGAAACAATTGAACCATGGAAAGTGTATAGAAAGCTGCGCTAGAGTGCCATTGATAATGGCCAATATAACAAGATCTGCAACCGGTTCGATACTCCAGTATTGAATGGGTCTATTTAAATTTGATAATCGATTAGGTGCGGATTTTCTTCGCATCGAATCGTTCAATGAGTTTTCATAGACAAATAGTTCAATATACAAACATAAATTGCGTATACATTTTCTCTACAATTACGCGTAATGTTAAAATACTACGGTTTTATAAAATTACTGAAACATTATTTCCAAAAGCATTCTTTAAATACTTAATAAAATGTATAAGTATGCATAACAATCAATAAAATAGGTACTCGAAATACAACCCTGTTAAATTACCAATACCTATGACAATTAAAAAAATGTAATTACGCATGACTTTTGGTAAATATATTAATGAACAAGTCGATAGATTTGAAATTTCTTATAACTACTTTGGTTGACTGCTAACTATGTAATGTCGTCAATATTTTATACTCGTCCTCTAATCTATATAAATCTATATGTTTACATTAATACTAACCCTCTTTTAAAATACACAACTTGTAACTCCTACACGTAAATTGTTTTTAATTAATTTCATTACTATCATAAATTTATTACAGAGATTAAATAATTACGGAAGCGAAACGTTCAATATGTATAATAAATATTAAAATGGTGATGCAAACGATTCGATTTCCTACCCGATATGTATTGTTCATACGAAAAAACCTATTACCCGTCACTATTACAAATAATAAGTGCTCTGAAGTAACATGTAGGCCTCATTACCTATCTACGCAATCCGCGCGAGAAAACACCCAATTTTACAAGTCAGTAAACCGTGTAGTTAAAACAGCGATTCGATTTTTAGGTAAAATTCATATATTCTCTATCTAATTCATTGCTAGAACATATAAATGTATTATTTTATGCAATATGCCTTAAGAGCAGACGGCTCACCTGATGGTAAATAACACAGTCACGTAGGTACTTATGTACATTAATATGCAATATTAAGGGGCATAGTGAAATAGTAAAATTCTATGATAAAAATACGCGAATTGAAAGTGATTAAACATATAAGGGCGTATATCAAGAAATGGATAGACACTTTTTTATAAAACAATATATTTTCCGAAACATTTTAAGCAATCAAGCATATGGTCTATAAAGTCTCCCTCCATAAGAAAATTGTCTGTTACCTATACTAATTTTAAGGATGAAAATGTTACTTTTATACATTAACGCATTCAATATACTGTTATGTTGATGTAGTTATATAAGTTAGTATATATAAGTAACAATAGTAAATAAATAAAAGGAAAATAACAATTGGTGTATGCCGCCATTTGCTGGCATTGGGAGTTGCGCAAGATGGTCGACAATAGCCGAACGTATCTAATCCACGCCGTTTAGGGGGATTACGAAATTAATCACAGTTTAAACAAAAACTGTTAATTTGTTAAATGCAATCGCAAATGCGGCCAGGGACGACCCTTTGGGCGTGAAGCATTTGTTTGATAACCTCAGCGTGAGTGTTTGGAGTGGATTTGATTTCTAACATATAATATATTATTATAGTATTTAAAATGAGATTGTCAACTGCTAGGGATCGGTGCTAGTGGAAGTCATTAGAAGAGCCAAGAGGCCTTCGCTAAGCAGGGAACGTGTAATTAGGCTGTAGTTATGATGATGATGAATTTCAGATTGAAAAAGGATCAACTTATCCCTTTAATAATGCAATTCACGAGATAAACCATAGTTCAGTCGTTGACGTCATATAATAACATCGAAGGATTCGAGACAATTCTTCGGTCATCCATCTGACGACTGACCTTTGCGATGCTTGTTTAATTTGCACGATCGTCAACCCAATTGAGTCCTCATCTATATTAGCTCTAGATTTTAAACATGAATTTGAATATTTAAATACATAGAACCTTATATAAAATCCTATTAGACAGTCATTAAGACTGTTCAAAAACAAATATAACCATTAGTTAAGCGATAATCATTCCAATTGAGAAACAGATAAAGTTAACAAATCCATAAAAGCAACAACTTTATTAGTTTTTGATCGCCGCCGGCGCCATATTTGTGAAATGCCTATGTAACTGATTAGTTTTGGAGGATAGTGATGCAATAAGAAAATATCATGTCATCCGAAACTACAAATCGAAACTTCTTTGTTTACTTTTTTGGTCAGTTGCATAAACTCTTGAGACCTACACAAGCCTTTTATAAATCAACTATCTGGCACAGTTGAACCCTTAGATACAGAATTAATGAACAAGATGCACAGTCTCACACAAACAATGTCCGCGGCAAAATTCTGCCTCATCGCGTCAATTAAGCGTAATTTTGAAAGAAAGAAGAATGGAAAAACATTGTGGTTAAATAAACCACAATGGCAGTGGGCTGGTCACGTATGTCGCAGAACCGATGGCCGTTGGAGCAGACGAGTTCTGGAGTGGAGACCGCGTCTCGGCAAGCGTAGCGTAGGACGCCCTCCGGCCCGATGGACCGATGACTTGCGAAAGGTCGCTGGTGGAGGCTGGATGAGGAAAGCGAAGGACCGGGATATCTGGCGCGAAATGGGGGAGACCTATGTCCAGCAGTAGACTGCGATAGGTTGAATAGGAAATAAACCACAAAACTGCACAATGACATAACAAGGACAATACAATAAAACAATTTAAAAAGAGAAATAAAAAAGACAGAAGGTATAACATTAAAATTTTGTGGTCAAAAGGGTCCTGTCTCAGCTTATGCTGTCCTGCGGTTATATAATATTTAACAGAAGTGGACAGACACGGCAGCACTGTTTTCATTCATAATCACGTCGCTAGCATCATGTGCACGGGTCTTTGATTTTTTACCCTTTTAATGACGCGTTAAGATCAAAATTTTAATGAATAATTTCAAGTTATTAATAAAAATAACTAGTATGTGGTGCGGCGCAGACTTTTTGGTTGACGTTTCTTCATGATTGTGCATCTCAACTAGGTGCACACATTAATTAATTTTGGGATACCCTATTAAAGTTTGTTCCAAAAAGGAATGCATTTTAGGTATATATCAATTGTATTGTTACATTTAGTGCTATAAAAATAATAATGGTCGTTCTATGTGTGTCATAAAAGCCTTTATGTTGGAAAGGTTTGATAAGCATTGACGTCACTGAAGTACGAGACGGATGCATTCTCATAAACGCACGTGCATTGGCTTAGGCAATGACGTATTGTACTAAATAGATTACTCAGTCGAAGATAGACTTCTTGAATTGATATGAACCCTGATTTTACTACTTTAGCCCTACTATATTATTTCTCGTCATGTAAATGAAAATGAAAATCTTTATTCAGTTNCGGTAAATTTTAGCTACAGTGACCTCATCCCAAAACACAAATGCAAAACACTCCTATTTTACGAAACTACGAGTACATCTGGCACTGCGATTGTGTACCTATCTAGAGTACTCAGTATCGAGTCTACCACTTAGTTAATAGCTAATTACTCTCAATAATACAGTAGTTTAAAGAAAATTTGCTGATTTACAAAATAATCCAAGGCCTACAGTTTTAGTATAGGGCATCTGATACTCTTTCACCGACACCTAGCATTATTTTAGCAGTATCTATGAAGCCATTTATCACGCGATTTGTTATACAAGCACTAGACGTATGGAAATAGTTTCAACGTTTGCGTTTGGCATCTTCCGTCAGCAAGACGATATATTTGGAAACGCATTATTCTCAGTTTTCCGTAAACACACTCCATTTCATAGTAACAGCTATGAAATGTTAAAATGCAAATTATTTATGTATCGAATTTTTAGGATTCCGTAGCTAAATGGCAAAAACGGAACCCTTATAGATTCGTCACGTCTGTCTGTCTGTCCGTTCGTATGTCACATGATATATTGTTACATTAAGGAAAATGAAAATGTTTTTAAAAAAGGCTACACTGTTGAGTTTTCTTGAGTGCTTCTTTCTCAACAGGCCAAACCACTGAAGCGCTTTTTTTTCAAAGCATCAAAACTCATATTTTTAGTTTAGTATTTTAATCGTTTTTTTTATTTTTGTATATTTTTTGACTTCATAAGTGCTTTTGTAAGCCTAATTTGAAATAAATGTTTTGACTTTGACTCCCTTTTTTCTCCGAAACTATAAACACTATTCAAAAATTTTGTAAGTATATGTATTCTGTGAACCGCTATTAGGTTTTGACAAGTAACTTGAAAAAAATAGATATTTTGGGTTCCCATACAATAAACTGACACTCAACATTTTTTTTCATCGTTCCCCCCATCCCGTGTGGGTGGGTGTATCAATGTGTAGAGCTTAAAAAATTATAAAGAGGTTTCTAATATCATTTTTTTATAAATTGAATAGTTTGCACGAAAGACACTTCCAAAGTTGAAAAATTGTGTCCCCTCCCCCTCCTCTAATTTATAAACTATGGGGTTGATAAAATAAAAAAATATATATGATGTACATTACCATAAAATGTAACAACGAAATTTAGTTTGAACGATTTCTGGCGTGTAATTTTTTTTTATACGTTATAAACTGTGAACAACTATTTTTCATATTAAAGCTGTAGTAGGTGCCTAAGTAAATAAAAATTATTTTTTTATGTTACTTGCTGCTGCGGAACCCTCTACGGGCGAGTCCGACTCGCGCTTGGTCAATTTTTAATAAATAGATTTTGGATAAGTAAATAATAGTGCAATCACATGTCACTTTGGAGGCGTCACTTCCAGGGTGACATGAGCAAAGCGGTGTTCAGTTTAAGATTTAATTAAATTTATTATAATTGAATATGTTTCTTGTATTGATTATTTATTTATTAATGTTATTATTATGATATCATACATTTTCATTCTATTCTTAATCAAATAATAAAATAATATTTCTAAAAAAAATATATACCTTGGATAATTTTGATCGATTTATTTATTTCATTTGAATTACTAATCTATGATTCTATATATTTTTTAAATTTCTCAAAGTATTTATATAACTGATACTATCACTATCTTAGGTAATGTTCAAAGGCGTGTAATTTAAATATTTTACCTTTACTCGGTTACTTCGGCAATAGCTGAAAATTAGTGCTTCACTCTTTGAGTGTATGTTACACTGAGTTTCCCTTTTGCACTGCTGCTGCATGCATGTGTCGTTTTTATATAGAGTATTTGCTCAATGTATTAATAAGGTTTTGTGTATGTCAATATTGTTGTGTGTTGATTTGTTATTTAGACGACTTTTGCTATGATAAACTAAGCATATATGTCTATTAGTGCAAAAAAATGATTTATCTATTACCTCTCTACCGATCTACTGGCAATACACAAATAAAAAATACAGAAAATTGTAACTTATTAGGAATACATATTGATTCAAATATCAACTGGAAATGTCATGTTAATGAAATTAAAAGGAAACTTTTAAAATTCACTTACGCCTTGTTTGAAATAAAGCATAGTACAAATTCAGAAACAGCACTTGTAACATATTACGCATATGCACACTCATGGCTCAAGTACGGAATAATGCTATGGGGTAATAGCGTGAATGCAAATGACCTGTTTTTACTACAAAAAAAGTGCATCCGAATCATAGCCCAAATAAACAATAGAGAAAGCTGTAGATCATACTTCATAAAGTGCAAAATAATGACCTTAACGTCTATCTATATCCAAGAAATTGTTACATTTGTTTTTAATAATTTAAATCGTTTCCCAAAAATGAAAAATACACATAATGTGAACACACGTATTCCAGAGTAAAATTATTAAATTCTAGTCCATACTATATGGCCATCAAAATATTACCCTTAGATATTAAACAAGCAAAAAATTATACTGAATTTAATACAAATTAATGCAATTTTTAATAAATGCATGCTTTTATAACTTGGAGGAGTATTTCAGCAACAACAAGACCTAAAACTTTTTATAGTGCCCATTATAGCTTTTTAGAATAATTATTATATTATAAATAAATAAATATTATACAATATGTAAGATATCTATCTACTTAAAAATGTTTTCGTTTACTCAATATAAATTATTTATATAAACACTGATACTATTATGTCTAATTAATATAATTACATTTAATGTTAAACGTATACGGCGCTCTGAAACTGTAGCCTTAGTTTTAAATACCTAACAAATGTTGCAATGCCCTGACAGGGTCATGTTGAGAAACCTGTACTTATATTATAAGACCATTGTTAACCAACATGCGCAATAAATGAATATGAAAATGAAAAGTGTTTATTCAGTTTAGGTCCTTATAGAACACTTATGAATGTCAAATGAAGTTACCACTGGTTCGGGAGGTAGTTTTCCACTGAGAAGAAACCAGCAAGAAACTCAGTAGTTACTCTTTTTTTTTAAAAATGTGTTGAATACAGATTCATTTGTAATCAAAATAATTATATAAAGCAAATTATATTTTAAATTTTTATCATATTATGTATTGGTAAAAATATAATAATCTACAAAAGTACTATTAAGCAGTTAAGTATTATATAAATTTAAATAGATGATAACATAAAAAAAACAAAAGTAGTGCAGGCGTGGAAATCAACATGTCCTAGAGTTTTTATCATTTATATAATCTTCAATACTATAGTAAGCTTTTTTTATTAAAATAGACTTTACATGAGACTTAAACTTATGCAGGGGTAAATCAATTACATTTTGTGGTAGCTTATTAAATATTTTAATGCTTAATCCCACAAATGAGTTCCCAACCTTATGCAATCTAAGATTTGGAACGGCAAGTTTGTGTTTGTTCCTAGTGTTCAAACTATGATTATCTGACTTTTTTGAAAATACATGTAAATTTTTGTGTACATAGATGACGCAGTCTAGAATGTACTGAGACGGTAATGTTAAAATATGTATTTGTTTAAATAATTCCCTTAGTGAGTCACGTGATTTAAGCCGTATATGGCACGGATGGATCTTTTCTGCAATACAAAAATTGTTTGTAGATCAGCAGCAGACCCCCACAAAAGTAGACCATAAGACATCACGCTGTGAAAATAGCTAAAATACACAAGTCTTGCAGTCTCAATATCAGTGAGACTTCTTATCTTCCTTACAGCATATGCAGCGGAACTAAGCCTTCCTGCCAAAGCCGCAATATGCGGACCCCACTGCAATTTTGCGTCTATGAATATGAATATCTACCATGGATTATGATTGTGACTTTGAACCAGTACAGCTCTTAGGTCGTTTACTTCTAACAAAATGAGGCGAGCTAGATCTTAAGATTACTCGTTATTACAACAAGTTTCTTTCTTGCAGACCCTGCTGTTACGACTATCCATGCCAGGCTGACTGTTTCAATCACGGGGCTTGCACTCGACCTAACGGAAGGTATGCACGCACCGTCTGGTATCCTGGAGAGTGCTTCCCTGCGGTACCACCTTGCCAGGCCTTAACATGCCCTAACCCGCCCTTCCATCCTTGTTGTGGCTACACCTGCAATAAACTTGTGTGATTATCACACGAGTTTATTGCAGGTACCTTTTCTACAGTTAATATCAGGAAACAAAGGAATCTCGATGTCGATTTGTTTAGGCTTAGGTCTTAGTGATTGTCAGACATGTTTGTGAACCGTATCTGGTGTTGTTCAATAAAAGTCAAAGAAATACATAATTTTTATTTATTTAAAAATGTGTTTGTAAACAAAATATAATTAAATGCCTATATGTAATCAAAACCCTAAATAGTGAGCTTAACTGCTAATTAATCACTAAACGGTTATAACTAAAAATCACAGATTCCATATTGTTTCACTTAGGATTACTCTTTGTATTTTTTAATCAATAAAGAATATCATCATTAAAATATTGATGTCGATAAAGCGTATAACAATAAAAAGTAACCCTAAATTTATTAGATATATTTGTATGGTATTTGCATTAGGTACTTTAAATGTATTAATGCAAAAAAAACACAGATTTAAGAATACACTAAACTCATTAAACCGGTTTAGGTACTAATTTTTATGTGTGACGAAAAAACTAGAATGCGTACCTATAGTTTAACATTCAGAAGTTTAGTACTTGGCAGGTGCTTATATATATCTATAATATCTTTATTCATATTATAAAGCTGAAGAGTTTGTTAGTTTGTTCGAACGCTCTCATTACAGGAACTACTGATAAGATTTGAAAAAATAATTCAGTGTTAGCTTGTTTATCGAGGAAGACTAAAGGCTATATATCATCACGCTTCGAACAAAAGAAGCGGAGCAGCAGTAAAGAATGTTTCAAAATCGGGGGATATTTTTCCTACTTAGAGCTTCCGCTGCGTACGCTGCTTACACGATTAATGTTTAGCAAAAGTTATGTATGACAGTATTGTTCCCCTCTAAAAGATCTAAAACATAGACGTATTTTTTCTTTCGTAGTTTTTACGGTCTAAAAGAAAGTCCGCGACAACATATTATGTCTATCTTTTAAGGTAAACTCACTATAACCTTTTTTTTGTTTAATTGTATTTTCTAAAATAATGCATTATTTGCGAAGGTATTTTCATAAATATGATATATACTTAACCAAAAAAATACGTTATTAATCACAAGTATTTCACTTTAAACAAAATTGCCTTTTACACCATTCAATTTAAATGAATATCTTATTAGATATTGCAGTAGCTATTCCACGCGGAAGAAGTCGCACGCAAAAGCTAGTTCAGTTATATAAAACTTCTTATGTTAGCCTACGCCGAAGCGAAGCTTCGCACTAATAGGTAGTACTTTTTGCGCGCTTTTCGCGTGCAGTTGCCTGTTTTCGTAAGAAATAATATAAGCCACAACAAATAATCGCGAAATCAGGTTTTTTGGTGAAATTCAAATATTGGCGAATGGTTTCCTCAAGATGTGCGCGTTATCATCATTTATTGTGATTGGTTTCATTTTAGGTAACAATATTTTTATTATTATTATTATTACTTCCAATGATTTGATGAAAACGCAATAGCAAAATTTAAT
The DNA here is from genome assembly GCA_019425675.1 of Leucinodes orbonalis. NCBI lineage: Eukaryota > Metazoa > Arthropoda > Insecta > Lepidoptera > Crambidae > Leucinodes > Leucinodes orbonalis. The sequence continues at coordinate 16,230 of PQWD01014531.1, read as the reverse complement.
TATGTTTTTATGTTACTGTTATAATTATAACTCTGAATTTAGCAATATCATTATTGTAACAACCACTTTTACTGATCTTTGTTATTTTATGCTCGTAATTTTTTATAATTTTCTCTCTTTAGAATAAATCGTTTGAAGACGGGAAAATATATAAGTAAATATATTGAAAACGTTTGTACGATGAAAATAGTGGCACGTTTCAAATCTATGACGTCAAGTTATGTATCTCTCGTATCCACGTCTCGAAGGTTATGAATGAATGCAAAAAATAAACTGTTAAAAATATTTCATTTCTAACGTCGTACGCAGGTGTATGTTTTTCAAGAGTGCACATTCCAAACTGGAGAGAGAAATAATTTTTGAGGTTCACTTAACAATATACCAATTAATATGTAAAATTATTTAAATATATTCTAAAACAACTAATTTTCAGTGCAATATAAATAAGCAGGGCGAGTGTCTTCTTAAATAATTTTGAGTGAAGCCTAAGTCTAACTGTGGATTAATAGCTGCAAAAATTATGATGATAAAACTTTTTTAGGGAAAATTATAATCTTTCTAGTAAGCGCCCATCGTATAGTGATAACCACTGTTTTGGTAAACAATGCATTTCTTACACTGACTTCCCCCCTCGCATCGTTCGCCTTCTGCCACGGAAAATGAAGTGTAACATATAACAAAGATTATGAAACGTCAAATAAAACGAAATTATTGCTCATTTAAAATTAAAACTACTTACTTCCACTCTATATGTACATGTCAGGTAAATTTCTTGTAGTAGATACTCTTAATTATTCTGTACAGAAATACTTGTGCCATGTCATACAATACCGAATACATATGGGTACTTTACAAACGCTATGACTTCATGATACGTTAATATAGTGTTATCATCATTAACATTAAGATTATGATGTCATTTGTATCCTCATACGCGAATACGCAATTGAAATGGAACGATTTGGATGCAGCGGTCCATTTATTAGTTTCCTTCTTAATTGCATTGGCAAACCTTGCAGGTACACGATAAACATATTACAATATGTACTTAGGTATGGTTGGTACCGGCCAATATGCAGGTGAGAAAAGTGATCATATTTTTAACTGTAATCATCATTATAACGATAGATTGTCTCCTAAGTAAATGTTGTTTAATATTTTTACTGTATTTGAACATACATCATTATTTTCATCATCATCAGCTCATAAACGTCCCCACCGAAGTGCACGAGCCTACCCGTACAGGTTGATTAGGACTTAGTCGTCCACGCGGGCCCAGTATGGATTGGCCAACTTTACGCACAACCATTGAATCTTCCTCACGATGTTTTCCTTTACCGTACGAGCGACGTATAAACGTTTCACGTTTAATTTCAAAAAATTGGCATTACAATTTTACGTAGCGGGATGAGTACCTGCACCATTCAGGTCGGAAGACAACCAACAGTTCACACAAATGAGCCACCGACGCTCATGAACATACATATTATGTAGAAACACAATCGTATCACACAAACTATAATTTTATAGGTAGATTTTGAAAACAACTATACCTTAATAATAGTCAAGTCAGATATTATTACGTGGCGACTTTGTCACTCTCATCCGCTTGCTAGTCATAAATAAAATGTTTTTATAGACATTTTATTATTCTAAATCAATGAGACAATACACATCATTATAATGGGCAAGTTGAGTGTAGGTACATACGTTTGTTTTTTATTAGTAAATAGACATCCCACCTATGATATTACCGTGAGCCTTTTTAAATAACAATTGCTCTAATCGTAATGTAGGTACAAACTGATGTCATCTCTCGACATATTTAAGTAGCAGGTTATTGTTTATTCACTGAATGTGACCAGTCGATGTTTTCGAACATAGTTTGATAAACCACATTATATTCATAAACACATTACAAACTCAACGTTGCAACATGTATCAAGAACATAAATTACTTATTGTACTTACGAGTCTCTTTCATAAATTGAGAGGTACTAACAAAACTGAGATATTTTTAGCAAAGATTGTCTTTCGTAAACTCGTTTAAATAGTCCAACTCATTTACTTGTGTTATACGGACCCGTGTGATTTTCAGACAAAAACCTTTGCCTTATCTACGCTTATACTACAGAGACTGTTTTAAACGAATGTATTTTAACAGAACCGATGCCCGCCCCTTAGTACAGCAATCTTACCTCTTCCATCCTGCTTATGATGAAGCATAACTATTATAGCATGATGCAAGATCATGCTATAATAGTTATGCTTTTGATATTAAAGTGTCCAAGTGAATTACCGCCATTATTAAACAAACTGTAAAACTATAATCATACGGCAGCAATTTTGTACCAGTAAAGGCGAAGTATTGCGAGTATTATTGTAATATTATTCTATAAATATAAAGGTAGATACGCACCCGTGCCTCAAAAACGAACCGCCAAAGAGAATATAGTTATAAGCTCTTTGTTTAGGTAAATGTGCGCTCAGTCGAAATATGTGTATGTGTGCTGTCGCATTTGGAACACTTTTTCAGTTGTTTTATGAATATATCACGAATCTATACTTTTTATATCACTGAGTTCTAAGAGATGGATGGAGCCCGCCGGACTAGAGGGATAAATTTATTGGACACTGCAACAAGTAAGCAAAACACTGCACCATGGTCCTTTTCTACTGGGTAACATTTCTTACTTATCTGCTATTTGATTTTTATTTTGACGAATCATTTTGGGGTAATGGTTGAAAAGTCGGCTGTAGTAGTCCAGGGTTCCGGGTTCGATCCCCGGTCAGTACAAACATTTGTATGCATGACCACACTGTTATTGGTCTGGGTGTTTCTATGTATAATGGTAATGTGTATTTATTAAAAAAATAAGTGTGTAAACAAGTATGTTTATCCATTCTATAGGCTAACAGGCTAATGCTTAGTTTGGGACAAAAAGGCGCTGTATGAATGTCAGTGGATATTTATCTCATAAAAATATTTTGATCATAATATAAAATCAGACATTTTGTTGCAGGAACAACCGAAGCCCGCCAAGCGGATATAGACATCAACAGGTTAGTATGAATGTGCTGACGCACAACTTTTGGCAAGTTTACGCATACTGGGCTCTCGTTGCATTATCTGAATAACATTTGGAACGGTTATCCATCTCACCGCAATCTCAAGATTGTTTGCAGCAAACTCTAGCAGTGGAAATATTATTACATTAACATTTACGGACTGCCATTTTCATAATAAGCGGTAAAGTAAATAAATATTAACTGTAGGTATTGGCTTAAGCTAAGAAATAAACAAATGTTGGTAATAATAATTACATTAAACTTTTTTAAATACAACTACAAACTATCCAACTGAAATAACCAGGTTCTGCGTCAATTCCTTAGCTTTCATTTCGTCACCTATTTCACCCAGGCATTTGTTTGCAAATATTTGAATTAGGTGGAGCACGCAATGAAATTGATCCTATATTTATGGACTATCACCCGCAAACGGGATTTCGTAAAGGTCTATTTCAAACGCATGTAATAAATATAATAGAAAAATTACTGACTGCTAAACACATCGTGTGTGGTCATTGTTAAATAAAGGAAACAATTATTTATGACCATAAGTAGGTATTAGTACGGATTAAAAAATAGGTACTTCTTAGGTTACTTTATATTCAGTATCTGTGGCCAACTGAGAGTACGGAGAGTACTTCCATGTCTTTATAATAACATGTTTGTTTGATCTGATGAAAAATCGTTGCTTGTTTTCTTTCCCACTAGCTGAAGACATCAAACGTATAATACTATCTATCTATCTATTCAACCTATCGCAGTCCACTGCTGGACATAGGTCTCCCCCAAAAGTATAATACTGAATTTGTTTAATTCCGTATTATACTTTTGGCAGCATCCGGCAGCACTTTTCTTTTGAAATTATCGTATTACCGTCGAGGGAAAAGGGTAATGGAAATTCTTGGATACAATACAATATGATATTCGTGATTATTTTATTTTATTCGGAATACCCAAGTGATTACTTGCTCTGTGGGAATACCAGCAGCCTTATTACAATTTGAAACGATGTTGAAAGCAAGTTATGTCTACGCTATTGACACTTGACTAGTTTTCGCTGTATTATATTTTTTTTTTACAGAATAAAGCTGATTTCGAACGAAGCTTATTCTGAACACACGACTCATCTGCAAAGACCTCCGGAACCGTATTATCATTACAAAAGGAGCAATGATTATGACGATCATAGCAGTCGGTTCATCCAACCGCAGGTGCCGTTACAACTTATGCATGATGCCACCGAGGCGTCCCCTTCAAAGCCACTCAAAGTACACAAGCCACGAGAAGACCCGAGGCTCTTCTACCAGTCTGATGCGTATATTAAAGAAGTTAATAGGAAAATCTAAATGGTGACGTCTCGTTGATATACCCAGGAAGAGAGCTGGTGCGAGCCAATGAACAAACGCCTAAATCTCTTACGTTGCGTTTGAGGAGTAGAAGTTCAAATAGAATACATAAAGGTTAGCCCTTTTTATGACTGTACTCCGTCTTCCATTTGAATTGTAATGTAGAATTCCATAAGAATATAAAATATTAATAGATAAAATATAAATATTAAGGCGTCGGTGGCTCAATGGTGTGGACTGTCGCCTTCCTACCGGGAGGGCTGAGGTTCAAATCCCGACACGTACCAATGTGTTTTCGAATTTTTGAAAATATATGTACGTTATCTGACGCTCTTACGGTGAAGGAAAACATCGTGAGGAAACCTTCATGCACGCCTACGTAGAGATTCGAAGGTTGTGTGTGAAGTCGTCCAATCCGCACTGGGCCCGCATGGACGCCTAAGGCCTAATCACCCTATACGGGTAGGCTCGTGCCCCTCGGTGGGGACGTTTAATGAGCTGATGATGATGATATTATAAAAGAAAATTGAATAGGACTGGTATTGCTATCTATATGTATAAAATGTATGCAATATATAACCAATACAATATATTTAGGTACATTTTATTTTATTTTTTTCGGTGATAAAAACCTCTGCGTAAAATGTCCCTACGACAGAACCCTTGTAGCTAAACCTGGGTCTGATAGAGTGATGCTCCAGCACCCACGTCTCACAACCTGCTCCGGTGAAAAAGCTCCTAGAGATGTGCGATTCATGCCAGCATATGGACCAAAATTTGGGTCTTTGATATCTCCAGGATCACATGTTATTATTGGAAGAATTTTCTATAAAAACAGAGTAAGTACTAACATTTGTAATCCTTAGGCTGAGAGATATTTACGCTTATTTGTTAAACGATTATGAAGCGGTGATACGCTAGCAGCAACCGAAAATGAAATTTCCCTTCCGTTTGTCTCATTATTACAGCTGTACCCTGCGTTTCACACTACTACTAGGTAAGTCAATTTTAAGAGCTAGAAATGCTGTCGTAGTAAATTCAGTAAAATTCCTAACGTTGGTAGATACTATACCTACATTTTTTGTGTACTTACGCCATTAACATAGCGCACGCAAAAAAGGTTTCAAAAAGATTGTTTTCTCAATTTCGCAACATTTATCATTACTCAAAATGTAATCATTCTCTATACTTATATCTTTAATATATGAACTGCGACCCGCCCCTGCTTCGCACCGGTGCAATTGCACCGTGCAATGGTGATAATGGTGATATTCGTAATAGGCACGCTCCCGCCTCCCCAGTCGGCCGGTACCGCCGCAAACGCTAAGTACCGCAATTTTTAAACCTGTAATAATATCTTTGAAAATATTAATTGAAATCATATGCTGTATGGGCCATACAGATCTTTATTAAAGCAACAATATATTTAAGAAATTTCATTCGATAAGGGTTAATGTTGTATTGTTTAAAATCGCTTCGAAAATTAGCCATTATTTGTCGTAAAAAGTAAATGGCTACAAATTTATATTGTGACATATACCTAAGACATAAATACATACTGTCGCGGAGTTTTCTCTAGACCTTTTAATGTATACAATCATCATCATCAGCTCATTAAACGTCACCACCGAGAGCACGAGCCTACCCGTATAGGGTGATTAGGCCTAAGTCGTCCACGCGGGCCCAGTGCGGATTGGACGACTTCACGCACAACCTTTGAATCTATTCGCAGGCGTGCATGAAGGTTTCCTCACGATGTTTTCCTTCACCGTAAGAGCGTTGGATAACGTACATATAATTTCGAATCGTGTCGGGATTTGAATCTCAGCCCTGTAGGAGGGCGACAGTCCACACCATTGACCGACGACTGACGCTCATAATGTATACAATACTCAGTACATTATTTTGATAAATCTTGTAGGGTTCAGCCGGCATTTGCAATGAAGAAGCGGAAAAAAATTAAGTATTTACATCACATTACAAACCTTTAAAAAAGTATCAGTATTTTTCCACTATTTAATGGATGTTATTTAAACCTTTCTATTACAACACTCTATTAAAAATACCGCAACATAATCTGTTGCGTTATTTTAAAAAATTAAGCGCTCATAAGGACAGAAAAAGCGACTTTGATTTATACTATGTAGTGTTTCAACACGAAAGTATTGTTTTTTCGAACTCTTAAGTAAGTAGGTAGTTTCTGAAGTAATCGCACAAAAAAACTACTGAGTTTCGTAAGTATAGTACGTTTCACGAAAGATGACCACAAACGGCGGCCTTCTGCGCAAGATGGAGAAAATTTTAATTAAAATTAAACATTGGAAATATTGGAAAATGTCATGAGCGTAAACAAAATACAAGAATTTCCGCCGTCGCGGTCGCCGCCACCGCTCCTCCAAAGGGACCAAAAATTTGACTTCTTTGCAGTCATCTTTCGTGATCCGTACTATAATGTTGTTCGTAGGGATAGATATTTAATTAAGTATCACGCCTCCAAGCTACTTTGCCTGTTAGAATTTCATCCTGCTAAATGGCATACTAGGCTCTGGCGAATGTGTGTGTTCGCAACTGGACTTTATGCTGAGAGCCATCTTCGCTCGCCAATTGCCCGTTAAAGCTGTAAAGCCCATCTGCTACCAACAGTAGTAGTCAGTTCGAAAAATATCGCAGTAGTAGTTTTTTAAAGTTATATCTCATTTTTCTCAAAAACATACACCTCAATGATGAAATTAGAGCTCCCAGTCATAGTTTAAGTTTGTTTAAGGACATACAAATGTGCAAGATAGAAGTACATGTCATCACACAAAGCTGCTCTGTGCCCAGCTTCTTGATCTCTCACTGTGATGAGAGAACAAAAGTGTGCAACTTTACCTGCCGGGACCCGAAACTAGAACTACATGGCCATTCAACACTTTCTTGTGGAGATAACCTGGGCTATACTGGTTGGACGGGAACCCTCCCATTTTGCAGAGGTAGGCACCTTCCATTTTATTTCGTTATCATGAAGGTTCAATGTTATAATATTCCGCCATGACATTAACCTATGCTTGTAGTACCTACCTGCCCGTAGACATTGAGTTTAAAGACTATAGAGAGGCCCTAAAGATCTATATAAAAATATATTAATGAAGTGACTTAAAATCTTTTGCCCTTAGTCTTAATCATAATTGTGTACCTAAGACATACAATCTCTAGCATATTTTGTCAGGGTCAGAACCTAACACGGTGTGAACCGTACTTTTTGTTAAACTAAACTGAATTCAATTTGACTTCCAATCTTTCAGCTCGGTCCTGGTGTGAGCATCCCGCGCCACCAGAACAAGGTCATCTCAGCTGCAAAGGATCGCCTGAAGGACCTGGATTAGCTGAAGGGTCTACTTGCCGTGTACGCTGCGCGCGAGGCTGGCATTGGACTCCACGGGCCGCCACAGTCTGTCGCCGGGGGTCCTGGACATTCGATCTTAATTGCACTCCGAAAACAGCTTTGAATGGAAGATAACAACAAATATTTTTGAACGACCAAAACATGAAACCGTAATCCTAAGCTCATAAGTTTCATATATTTAAAAGTTAATTGACGCTTTTATGCTATAAAAAATCAGCTTTTATTGTATGCTTCATAGTTACGAAGTTGTATGATCTAAGGTGGTACCAATACTATTGACCACTTGACTGTCAGAACTAGCAGATATTATTTCTTATTTTAGTCTAAACTAAATGTAATATTATATAACTAAATATAATAACCCTATAGAAAATCCGAAAACTTCCGCGGTGTATGGTCAAAAACACGCGGTGATAACTGTCCCCTCAAAGAATAGATTTTCTATTGTCTTTCCGCGATATTTTCTTCGAGCGGGGAACGTCACTATATTTGTAACAGGTGTCAATTTTATTTAGAATGCATGGTTGGTTGCTATAGTTTATATTATTTTATTTAAAAATTGTTTATAACTTATAACAAAATACTTCTAATGCATTGAACATGCAGTAAGATAAAACATGAGCTCTGTAAGCCAGGACGGCACTTTAGGTGTGTTTTGTGTCAAAATTATCATATATAGTATAAATATACTTCTTAAATTTTGGATAAGCAAATTGATTACCTATCTCCCCAAACTTTGTGACGGAATTTCCCATCCGGCGCACAGCCTCTAGAATACGTGGTTGGAACTAATCTTTATCCTTATCCCATACTTTACCTGATCTATCATTACTTATGTTAGTGGATAATATTTACAATGGAAACTTTATGAATTTTGGTTATTCGAGAGTTATTTTCATTAAATGCTGGAATGTACCTACATTCGTGTCATTTTATTTTTTGGCATCGGAATTAATCGCAATGACTGGAGGGGTGGATAAAAAAGGATATTATGTTACCTAGTGAATAATGAAGGTACAGTGAATGTTCACTTCAGTGTTAACATCTTAGCCCTTTTGTAGCTAGATCTAGCACTTTTAGCATAAGTAACTCCTTTTAACGATTGAGCCCAAAAGAGCAATCTAGCTCTTTTCTTTTTGTCTTGTTTCTTGTCTTGAAAATATTACCAAATTATGAAGATTCGACATGCTAACAAATACTTCTTGCATCATCGGTCATGATGACGTTTTTTTTAGACGCTTTAAAAAAAAAGGCTTCACGACATGATTATTTCAGCATTTTTAGAGCAGAAAAATCTATTGATGCTTAATCTAGCCCTATCTAGCTCATTTTAGCTTTTCTAAAAGCCCTTTTTTAAAAACTGAGGTGGCAAACACTGGTTTACTTTAATTTAAAAAGATACCGTATTAAAAAATACTTTAAAGATAGCTAACTGCTGATAAAATTTATCATCATAATTACTACCCATAATTACCCTATGGTACAATCTACAATTTTGTTTGTAGTTAATAGAGCAGGTAAATCCATAGATATCCATTCTGACAGACATGTGATCACAGACATTGTCTGTGATTTAAAAATACTGAAGAGTTGAAAGCACTAGATCCGAACAAAGGAGCTGGTCCAGATGGGATTCCCACATTTCATTTTGGCATGTGCAGAAGAACTGGTGTAGTGCCTTTATTCTTAATTTACCAAAAATCACTGCGAACTGCATTTTTCCGGCAATGTGGAAGACCGCTAAAGTTGTTCCCATCATAAGAGTGAAGGCATTGAAACCGTAAATACCTAATTACAGACCTAACTCCATTTTCAACACTAGGTAAATCTTTGAATCATTAGTGCCCTTTTATCCAACATCATTTTTCGCATTTTATAACCGACTGTCAGCATGGTTTGTTAAGTCTAGATCAACTTGCACAAATCTTACTTTATTTAGTGAAACTGTTATGGAGAACCTTGATAAGGGCTGGGAGGTTGATGTATTATATACTGACTTCAGTAAAGCGTTTGATAAAGTGTCTTACAGTATCTTAATAACGAAATTGAGCGCCTATGAGTTGTTGGTTCATTGCTGATGTGTTTATCTCATATCTAAGAAACCGTTGCTTTTATGTGTTTGTTAATGGATTTCAAAGCAATACACGTAAAATAACATCTGGAGTACCTCAAGGATCATACTTGGGTCCACTGCTTAATGTTTCATCAATGATATTCCGAATTGCTTCATACACTCCATACCGTTTTTGTAAGCCGATGATTGAAGCTAGTTGGTATTTGTGAGAAACCAGAGGATAACAGAAGATTCAACATGACATTGATCGTATGGTCGATTGTGTAAGAACAATGGTAAGCAATTAAAACTAGTAAATGTTATCATATGAAATTGAGTAAAAAATTAAATTTGTTCATAGTAGTTCCAATATCAATGGTGTGTCTATTAAGCAAACTAATGAAATAAGGGACCTAGGGTTGTGTTTGATAAAAAATTAACCTTTGTGTCACATATAGAGAACATAGAAATAGGGCATATAAAATGTTGGGTTTTGTTTTGCGTAATACTAGGTTTTAAATAAAATAAAGTCAAGATCTTATTATTCTATAGCCTCGTCCTCAGTATTATTGAATATTAGTGTTGTATGGAGACCTCATTATGCGACACACTCTTTAAGGCTGGAAAGGCTTCAGAAAAAGTTCGTATCAAGTCTAGCCTACCAAACCGGAATATATAAAAAAATCCGCGCCTATGAGAAAAGACTACATCAGTTTAGAATTACTTCGCTTAAAAACCGTAGATCATTATTGGACCTATCATTTTTATTCAAAACTAGCTTTTGCCCGCGGCTTCGCTCGCCTTAAATTCGGGATAACATGGCTCCACTTTCCTGGTAACGAAAACAGAATAATTTTAATACTGCAACACTGCTTTTTCTTCTACTTTTCGCTTCGCATATAAATTTTTTGCTTTTCACTTTAAAAACTGGAAAAGTAAGATATAAATTACCCCTTTTTAAGGCTTTAAGGCCGATTTGCAAAAAACTTCAATATGCAAGATTTATTGTTCGTGACAAATAGCCATCATAAAAAAAATATGTATACATATATATCCCTATACATAGGAATCCCCCGCCCGGTTTTCGAGTCCATTTCCAAATTATATATATATGTACAAATATTTATATATATCACTATATAAAGGATCCCCTCCCTCCCCCCCACACCTTTAAAGGTTTTGGGGTCTATTTCCGAAAAAAAAAACATATATAATATATATATATATATATAATATATATATTATATATAATATATATATATATATAATATATTATATAGCCGAAGCCGACCAAGTTGTTATTATTAATTTTGTGACTATTCTATTGGTCGGGTCCGCGATCACTTTTTTTAGTTTCTGAACGCGACATTAATCCTCCAACGACGTATTCTGTGCTCCAACGCACACTGTTTTTGATAGATATGATTGAATTGAACTTTGTATAGCGGTAAGAAAGTGCAAATTTACCATCCTTGACTTCAACGAACATTTTAAAAAAGAATTGGCCAAATTGGTCCAGGCGTTGTTGAGTTATGCAACCAACACATTTTGCGATTCATTTTATATTATAGATTGTAACCACAAAATTTCCTGTCCACCTTTGCTTCAGAAATTCAGTTTTCGTGTCCCTACGATGCCCTCGCGCTCCTATCACACCGTTAAGTCTTCCGCTGCGCCGAACAGCAGCAGGAGCGAATTCTCCAATTCCGAGGTTATGTAAATTGCTTAACAGCCATAGCGATCTCATTGACATACATGCCGAATCATTTGCCAAGTTCAAAAAAACCTTAAGCCAAAGATGGCTTAAAGTTATACTTAAATAAAATTATTCTTTTATTGTTATTTTAAATTTTTTAATATTAATATTTATATGTTTAGATTATAATTAAGTAGTGATAAGTCTTTCTTCTTTTGCATAATGTGTTTACCTTTAATGATTGTTACATTTAGAATTAAATTTATAAGTAAGATAGTTAAGTTCATATTTTGTAACAAACGCTGGGGAACCAAAATAAATAAATAAATTCCGGGTGACTTCCGGATATCCTCAGATAGATGTCGGGTTAACCTAGCTCTCAGATCTTTGGCTAATCTTGAAACGGGAATCTGTGTAGCGGTATATAACTCGCTGTGAAACTCCTCAATCTCCCTCAAAGTATCTGGATGAGGCTAAATTTCCACTGTTGGTTATCAGACTAGTCAGCAGTAGTGCAGCTACATTTGTCGTCTTGTCGCCATGAGATTGAGAGTCTGTTGAGATAGTTTATTGGGTCTTAATTTGCGTTGTTCCTCGTAAAACTTATTTAACGTGCCTCTCACCATACGATGATCGCTACTGGTTTTCACCCTGGCGATAACAGAGACGTAAAATATATGTCTTCTGGTGCTCATGATCAAGTCAATCTAATTTCGTGTAGAACCATCGGGACTAAACCAAGTCCACTTCCTCTTCAGCGGCTTCTTGAAAAAAAAATTTCATCATAAAGAGTCCCTCTTTTTCCATGAAATCGGCCAGCCGCTGTTCCCTGGAGTTCCGATGTCAAAATCCATATTGCCCCACTTTCAAATCACAACCACTTCGAATGCCTAGCATTGCGTTGAAGTCTCCCATAACGACCGTAAAGTGTGTCTTGGAGTGTGTGTCTTGGTCTTGTATTGCTCTGCTGATATCATCATACTCTCCTCCACTTCATTGTCGGAGTGCGATGAAGTCGATGCGTAAACCTGTATCACCTTCAGCGCATAGCGCTTGTTGATTCTTAGTACAAGGTACACTACCCTAGCTAACACACTTTCAATCTTCACTATGTTGTTGATGAGAGACTTATGGACGAGAAACCTGAGACTACCCTGGAATAGCTATTCACCCTCAAGGTAGTAAAACAGGTTGCCGGATTCCAGTATTGTGGTATCCTGCCCCTCTCTTCGGACTTCACACCAACCTATTGCCCCAATGCAACCTGCTTAACTCCGTTTCTAGCTGTAATAGCTTTTCTTCAGTCCTCAGTGTGCGTGAGTTATATGTTGCCAATTTTAATTGCCGTTGTTGTTTCATTCGGTAGCCAGATCTCTGCCGAAGATTCTTAGCACCCCTTGACCCGCCGTTACTGTGGCCGCTACCGTATCCCGGAGTAGGGGGGCCGCCAGGGACTAGGGGCCAATCCATATCTGCGTCTATCATTTAGGGTTAATACCATACTCACCACGCTTGGCAAGCGAATTAGCGAGCGCAGAGATACGCCAGTACCGTAGAAATACTGCTGTCCATCACTTTGTGGGCGAGTTCAGTCAATACTAAGTGGGCGTTACCCAGTAGAATACGCATTCACAGTAATACAATAATGTCAAATATAAAAATTATTCATAGGCGTGTGATGTCAAAAAGAAAAAAAAACCTGGTTGAACCTCTGACCCTGTATGGGTCACAGGGTTGTACGGAATGTACGGGCGGACAGAGATTTTTTTTTAGTTTGTTAATACTCTCAACTTTCTTGGTTCCTTTAGGAAGGGGAAGTGATTTTTTATTTAATGCATGTGTTTGATTATGTCCTTATCTTCCATTGAAAGAAAATAAATATCAAAAGAACTTAAATTCAAGACAGTAACTTAAACGATACTTTTATAGAATTGTTGTATCATGGATTTATAATTAAATTCCTTTGCATATGTCAAACCACAAGTTATGTTTGAAAATAGAAACAACTTTTTGACACATTTAGCCGTTAAATGTTTTGTGTTTTTTGCTTACTTGATAAATCGTATTTAGTTGCGTTGATTCTGTAGCTAATAATGTTTAATTAAATATTTAATTAGTGTTATCAGTAAAAGTTAAACAAAGTTTGGCCTATCATAATGGGAAGTAACGCCAGTAAAGCAAATGGCGAGGCAGCTGTCCACGTACAAAAAAACGAAGTAGACGTTGTAGATAATTCCGATCCTCGGTCGCCGACTCCTGAAATAACACGAACACCTTTACATGTAAGTAATGTTATGTAAACACAAATTATTAGGTTGGTTTACTGATAACTTACTTTTTTATACCTTATTGTTACCTATGTCTTCAACCTAAAAAGTACGCATACCGATATCTATTCGTTGTGCCATATTATTTGGACTTGACAAATAGACTAGAAAGATTTTCATTTATTACCCCACATGCTATCAACCTACTGCAACACACTTTAATAAGAAACCGTGTTACTTGTTCTGGTGGTTAAACATTCTGAAAGCCTTAGGAAATGTATCCTTAAAATTAACACTCACAAAGTTCATGAAATATTTCGGAAGCATTGATATTTACTAATATTTGGGTCCATTTTTGTCTCATCCTCTCTAAAATTGATTATTGCATAGCAGTGCACTGCTACTAAACCAACCATTAGTAATCAAATAATTGCAAATTATTTAATAAAATTAAACTTTCTGCTAGATTTTATAGGTCATGTAGCAACTTTGAAGTAGTAAAAGTTTGGCTGGTAAAATTCAACTTAACTACTTTTGAAAGTTGCTGTAGTTCACATTTATGTCTTTGGACTGATCTATTATAAAACAGCTAACAAAATAAGTACTAGGAGAACAAAATAATAAAGGATGTGTCCAAGTAATTTCAAAAATGTCCATCTCAAGTTGTTTTATTTCCAAAACCCTCTATCCTCTTGGTATGTATGGTCTCCTAGCACTTTTACAAAATAATCTTAGTAGTAATTAGTTTTGGACATGCTATTCATAATTATCATCAGCTCATTAAAAAACCCCACCTAGGGGGAAGAGCCTACCCGTAAAGATTGGCTGACTTCACACACAACCTCTGAATCTCTTCGCAGTTGCACAAGGTTTCCTCATGATGTTTTGCTTAACTGTAAAATTATGCTATTCGAAAAGGAACCATTAAATATCATTTTTTTTTTCTGAAAAGGTTTTTTAGCAAGCGAGAGTGTTATAGTTACAGTGTACCTAAATAATTTACAAAGTTTTCCCAACAAGTTACATATTACAGTGTGACTCGCTTCAAACAAACAGTTTTTAGAACCTAGGTAGGTATATTGCTCAAGACTGTATATCTAACTCAACTTTATTAAAACACTTAAACTACAATTAAATTAATTTTGTTATAATTAACATAAGTTTATTTCAAAGCGAACTACTGCAACTTTAGAATTACAAAAGTTAATTGATTTTTACCAGCTAAACTGTTGCTACTTTAAAGTTGGCCTAGTTCAATCAATGAAACTAATAACCAAACTATAGCCACATGACCATTGTACATATCAAGGTGCATTATTACACTCATGTCTGCCCTCTGCATTTAGTAGCTATATAGGCAAACTTCGGCCAAGAGGACCATGAATGTGGTAGTACTAAAAACTTATAATATTTAGGTTTTTTTTGCTTTACATTTATCACAACTTTTGTTATGAATGTGGGACACCAATGTTTATCTTTGGACTCAAGGAAGTACCACAAGCAGTATGCTTGTGGTACTTCCTGGCCAAGAGCAGTCATTGAATTCTAATGATCTGCGCTCCAACCCTTGTGACAATTTGCATGCTTCAGACACTGATAAAATTCTAGACTGGGACAAAAGTAAAGCCAAATTAAATGTACCTTATAATTATATTTTCTAATTTAAGGGAAAATGTGGAGCCAAACACAATATTACCAAGAACGTAGATTTGAGAAAAACATTTGAAAATACTAAGGATGAAGAAAAGCTGATACATAACAACCCAATTTTATCAGCTGTCATAAAGAATCATTTACAGTCATATGACCCTCGTTCACCCACACAAGATTTTGAGCGCACACCAATTGTTATTGCAAATAAAACAGATGAGGAAGCCAATGAAAAACACATATTGAGAATTCAAAATGATAACAGTTGTGGTAGCCCTTTTCTTATAGATGACAATGAAAATGAAACACCTGCATATGAAATTAAAAGTAATGATTTAGTTGTACCTAAAAATCTGTGTGATGGTTTTTTTGATCTGAGTTTATCTGAAACAATTAAAGATACTGAACAACCACTGGGATCATCAACAGCCTCAAATGAAGCCATTGAAGATAATATATCACCTAATATTGAAAAACCTACAAAATTATTAGAAACAAACTTTGATTTTGTAGAAAGTGACAATGAAAAGTTTGTAGACAGTGAGGAAAATATTGCAAATACTAAAGAATTGAATAATTCTGAAGATGTCATAAGTGGTATACCGCAATTCAAAATTCTTAATGTGGACCCCAGATCGCCATCTGTAGGCATTGAAAGAACACCTATTGTAGTAGCTAAAAATAATGTAGATTCAGAGGAAGAAAATGTTGAAGAAATGTCAGATGATTCATTGATCAAAGTACTACAAAATACAAATGCTGAG